>JAVJIF010034002.1:0-88240 GCA_038442645.1 Agave tequilana | reverse complement strand
TGTCAAGAAGCTTATGAAGACATTAAGAGGTATCTCACAAAATCTCCAGTCTTGGTGGCCCCTACATCAGGGAAACCATTCCTGCTTTATGTAAAAGCCCTGGATTATTCCCTCGGCGCCCTCCTCGCTCAGAAGGACGACAATGGCCATGAGCAGGCCATTTACTATCTGAGTAGAACTCTCATAGGAGCGGAATCTCGGTACAATCCTATTGAGAAGGAGTGTTTAGCTCTCGTCTTCGCTGTCCAGAAGACTCGACATTATTTGGTTGGCCAAACCATACATGTCATCTCCAGGGTGAACCCTTTACGTCTTCTCATGACGAAGCCAGGGTCGTTGAACTCAAGATTGGCTAAATGGGCACTGCTATTGTCCCAATACGACATAACCTTTACCCCTCAAAAGGCGGTTAAAGGTCAAGCCCTTGCAGAGTTCTTGGCTGCGCATCCAGTTCCGGAACATTCAAAACTTCACGAAGACATCCCTGATGAGGTCTTCGAGTCTAATGCAACCTCAGCAGAGGAAGTGTGGCAGATGTTCTTCGACGGAGCATCACGGATGGGCCCCAAAGGCAAGATTATTGCCGGAGTAGGGGTTGTGTTCATCTCCCCACAGGATCATATCCTTCCCAGAGCGTTCTCCTTGACAGAGTCATGCTCTAATAATGTAGCGGAATACAATGCTCTGCTCATTGGTCTCCAACTCGCCCACGGAATGGGGGTACGCTATCTTGAAGCTTATGGCGATTCAAAACTGATCATTAGCTAGGTAAAAGGTGAATATGAAGTCCGCCATGAGGACTTGGTGCCTTACTATCATACAGCTATCGAACTGGCTAGCCTATTTGAAGGCTTCTACATCGGGCATGTGTCTCGATCTCAGAATACCAAGGCGGATGCTCTCGCTGCACTAGCGACGACGCTAGCCTTACCGGCCGACACAGAGTATCACCTCACAGTCGCAACCCGGCATCTCGTATGCTCCAAGCATATGCTAAGGATCCAAGAAGTCCATCATACCTCCGTGAATCTTGAGCCGAGGGATTGGCGCTTCCCCCTCATTGACTACGCTCTGCACGGTTTGCCTCCGGACGATCCCAAAGAAGCGGCGTCCATCAGACGAAGGTCGCTCCGTTTCTACTATGATCCCACTTTGAAGACACTCTACCGTCGTTCATATGACGGTGTCCTCCTCCGTTGTCTCTCTAATTCAGAGGCACAGGAAGTGCTTAAAGAAGCACATGATGGCATTTGCGGAGCTCACCAGCCGGGTCCAAAGCTTAAAGACAGGTTGCACAGACTTGGGTACTACTGGCCGACCATGATGGCCGATGCTACCCAATATGCACGAAGGTGTAAGGCGTGCCAGGTCCATGCAGACTTCATACACCAGCCTTCGGAGTTGCTCCACCCTACTGTTGCTTCATGGCCATTTGAAGCATGGGGAATCGATGTCGTAGGGCCAATCAGTCCCTCTTCGGCAAGAGGTCACCGGTTTATCCTGGCAATAACCGATTACTTCTCAAAATGGGCAGAGGCCACACCTTTGGCCGAAGTCAAAACCTCCCATCTGGTTAGCTTCATCAAACACCATGTCATCTATCGATTTGGTGTCCCCAGGCGGATCATCCATGACAATGGTCCCCAATTCGTAAGCCAGGGGTTCTATCGGTTCTGCGATAAATACCGAATTCAGAATGTGGCTTCAACCGCCTACAATCCTGCCGCCAACGGCTTGGCAGAGGCATTTAACAAGACAATCATCAAGCTGCTCAAGAAGTTTGTCTCCTCGAACAAGCGAGATTGGGACGAAAAGCTCGGTGAATGCCTTTGGGCCTACCGGACTACGGTTCGGACACCGACAGGCAATACGCCTTTCTCCCTGGTATATGGGTGCGAAGCGGTCATCCCATTGGAAATCCAGGTGCCATCATTACGGGTAGCCTTGACTACTAAGATGACATCAGAAGACAATGATCGCCTGCGTCTTCAAGAGCTCGAAGCCCTAGACGAGAAGCGGCTACAAGCTCAGCAACACATCGAGCTATATCAGGCTCGGATGTCAAAAGCCTTCAATAAAAAGGTCAAGCAGAGAATCTTCCATAAAGGAGACCTGGTCTTAGCCGTCAGACGACCGATGATTATGACGCACAAGACCAAAGGCAAATTTCAGCCTAAATGGGAAGGACCGTTTGTGATAGAGACAGTCTATTCAAACGGAGCATATCGCCTCATGACTGCAGATGGCGACCTCCTCATGATGCCAATCAATGGCAAATTCTTAAAGAAATACTATCCTTAATCAAGGATCTTGCTCTCGATCAAGTTAACATTACACCTCTGATCGAGATCCGCGCGTCCGGAATGCGCACAAAGAGAGCCTCTCTCTTTCTCCAAGCATATCAAACCTGCTGGTAGCTGGGGGTTTGCTTAAAATCCCAAGGGACCTGCTCCCATTTGATTCCCTCTCCAAAATCACCTACCAATTCTCATCCATAGAATGGTAGGATCACATATATATTCCGCTGTTACGTTAACATTTAACCTATGACAGCAGCCCTCTCATTTCTCCTCGTGAGAACGAGATCTCCAAAGTCACTTACCAATTCTCATCCATAGAATGGTAGGACCACATATATATCTCGCTGTTACGTTAACATCAAACCTATGACAGTGATTCCCTCGTTTCTCCCCGTGAAAACGAGACTTTTCCCAAACTCCATTGCAATTTTGAGCTTGGTGGCTTCTCAACCAGTTACGTCATTGCGACCTCCGAACTGACAGATAGCCAAGTCTCATCTACCATTGAGCTTAGTGACGTCTAAATTGGTCATGTCATTGCGACCTCTGAACCAGCAGACAGCCAAGTCTCGATCCCGAGCCCTGTTGACATTTACAAAAGACAGGTCTCGATACTCGTTGACATTTACAAAAGACGAGTATCACCTATTGATTGAAGCTTGGTGGCTTCTCAACCAGTTACGTCATTGCGACCTCTGAACTGGCAGATAGCCAAGTTTCATCTACCATTGAGCTTAGTGGCGTCTCAAATTGGTTATGTCATTGCGACCTCTGAACCAGCAGACAGCTAAGTCTCGATCCCGAGCCCTGTTGACATTTACAAAAGACAGGTCTCGATACTCGTTGACATTTACAAAAGACGAGTATCACCTATTGATTGAAGCTTGGTGGCTTCTCAACCAGTTACGTCATTGCGACCTCTGAACTGGCAGATAGCCAAGTTTCATCTACCATTGAGCTTAGTGGCGTCTCAAATTGGTTATGTCATTGCGACCTCTGAACCAGCAGACAGCTAAGTCTCGATCCCGAGCCCTGTTGACATTTACAAAAGACAGGTCTCGATACTCGTTGACATTTACAAAAGACGAGTATCACCTATTGATTGAAGCTTGGTGGCTTCTCAACCAGTTACGTCATTGCGACCTCTGAACTGGCAGATAGCCAAGTTTCATCTACCATTGAGCCTAGTGGCGTCTCAAATTGGTCATGTCATTGCGACCCCTGAACCAGCTGACAGCCAAGTCTCAATCTCGATGCTTGCTGACATTTACAAAAGGCAAGTATCTCCCTTCCTTTCAAGCCCCGCAAAGGGCTAACCTCGAGACTGGCAACGTCCCATTCGGTTATGTTACTGCAACCTCTGAACCAACAGACAGTCATGTCTCATTATCTAAACAACAGACGACAAAAGAAAAATTTTCTATTAAATCCAAAAGGATGGGATACATGGAGGAGCCTATAGGCGTACATGATAAGATCGGATCCGATCTCCGAGCGAAGCTAGCCGCGTCCTCCTGTCATCTTCAGCCTGGGCCAGCGCCTGTGATCTTAGCTCTGCCTCATCGAAGTCCACCGCCTGAGCCAGACGAGCCTCGGTCTCCGCCAAAGTCGCCCTCTGTGATGACTTCCGCTCCGCCAGTTCCTCACTTCGAGCCCTGAGCTGCTTAAGCCGCGCAGACTCTTCATGACGCATCTGTGTAGCCTTCGACAAGAGGAGATTTGCCTTTCGGATCATCTCTTCAGCCCTCTTGATCTTATCTTCAGCGTCAAAAAGAGCACTGTTGGAAGCATCAATTGCACTCCCAACCTCTGCTTCCTCTGCCTCCAAGGACCTCAAGTCAGAGGAGATAGCCTCAACAGCCTCTTGGGCAGCGAGCTGAGCCTCGCGCTTCTGGGCGACAAGACGTGCGAGCCGTTCATCAGCCAAAGACGCTGCGTCGGAACGATGGAAATGGCGCCATTCCTCCATGTCCTTCTCAAGGTCATCTACCAGGAGCTCCAGAGCAGTAGCTTGATGGTACCCCTCAAAGTCCCGGATACACTCAATGCCACGGGAGAGAACCATCTTCAGCTTCGAAAATGGCACAGGCGAGCCCTTCAAGACTAGACCGATAGTCTGCTCCAAACTATTATAGAAGCTGTCGACCAGATTACCGATAAAGTCATTCTCAGCTTCATCAACCCTTGAGACAACCTCGGAGCAATCTACCAACCTAGTCGACACCACCGCGGAAGAAGAAGCGGGAACATCGACAGCAGCAGGGCAAGCCAAAGGTGACCTTGGCGGAGTCCTCAGCGACACCAGCACGCCAGCCACCGCGGAGGTAGGACTGGCAACCACCTCCTGAGCAGCAGGCTCAACTACCAGCGTCGGGGAGGTAGGGCTCACAATCACCCTCAATGCCGTATTCGGCAAGACAGTCTGCACCCCACTCGTTGATATGACTGGAAGTGGGGGTACCTCCGGGACTGCCGCCTCTTCAACCTCAGGGCCCTCCGCTGATTTGGGCTGATAAAAAGGCAGGTCGCCATACAGCGCGTCTAACACAGCAGCGTCTGCCCCGTCGAAGCGCTCATATCGCCCTTTGACCCTCCAGGAAAACCCTCCGCCTCTTGCCAAGCTGATGCACCTTGGGGACGAATACCTGCAACAAAACCAAGGTCAAAAAGGGGGACGCAACAAATAGGCGAGGACCAAGAGATCTTAGTCTTACCGAAGGCCGATGTCACCTCGTCAGCCGCATCAGAATCCAAGGGTCCCATCGGAAAGTTCTTACCAGACTCAACGCGGATAGCCGGCCCACTCGCCGATTCCTCCGCAGACCACCCGGCAGAGCTGGATGCCATAGGACTTCCTCTAGAAGCCTCAGCGCCCGAAGGGCCAATATCGGCCGCATGATCCCCAGACTCCTCCGAGCGAGCAAAGGAACCAGCTGCACTTCCATAAGTAAACAGGGGATCGTAGTGCTCCCCTTGCCCTCCAATTGCCTCAGCTCCTGCAACAAAAAGCAAATGATGAGTTATGTAAAGCGCGCTGAAGACATATTAGATGGGGCCAATCTTACCAGTAGTCGGCTCAGCAACCGACAGCTCAGCCACTAATGGAGCAGCAGAAGGAAGCGCAGTAGAGGGTTCGCCCTCTACCACAATTGTAGGAGCATGACGACGGGGCCTCTTCGCCGACGACTTCCTACGGGATCCACTCCCACGCTTCCTTTTGAAGTGGACCTCAGAGTCCTCTTCCTCCACTTCTTCCACATGCTGTGGGGGAGCTGCTCCCACTACACCAGACCCGGCTTCACGAGCACCAGCTTCGTGGGCATCAGCCCTTGTCTCTGCCTCAAAGCGAGGGCTCCCCGCATCAGAAGCCTCGCTGTCATCTATAGCGATGAACTCCTCTATGCCAGGAACACGGACTCGTTTGCCCTCCATCTTATCAGAAGCCTTCTGCCTCATCCGATGAGAAATTAACCTCACACCCGAACGGTTGACGTTAAACCTAGCAGGTGTAGAGTTCGAAGCCGCATACCATTGGCAGAAACACAGGGTCGTCCATAGGCCGGGATCCCTCAACGGCGTGCGTAGCCACGCTCCAGTGTCATCCGCGGTAAAGAACCGCCAAGCACGAGCCCCATCAATGAGGCTCCCCATGAAAGCCAGGTCCGGATTCGGGTTGCCCACATAAAACTGGTCATACCCAAATTGGCGGGCGAATCGGCTCGGGATGTAGGGCTCCATGTAGCAGGTATCCCCACTCCGGTACAGCAGATGCGAGGGCCGGATACACACCAGCCACTCGAAAACACCCCGACTCATGGGGGACCGACCTGATTCCACATCACGGAATTCCTCGTTGTATCCTGCACCCCGCAGGCGAGGAAAACAGCGGAACAGGCTGTAAGCGTCATAACGACGCACTAACTTACGGGCCTCGGCCACATAAGTTTTCTGCCACAAACAGCCTTCAAAACGACGGAGAAGCGCCGTTTGAACACCCGGCGGAGGGTCCTCCCCAGCTCCAATTAAAGTAGGGCAGTGCAAGGCGAACCACGCCATCAAGTAGGTGTACGGTAAACCTACCCTAGGATTGGGCCCGTCACAAGGCAGGACGGCACCCTTCCCCCGCCTTGACGCCATCGGCCTGCAGAAAGCCTCCGTCAGAACACGAAGGCCCCTCTGAATACAACACACCATGGCCGGGAGAAGACCCAGACGGTAGCCATGGACCAAGCGAACGGCAGGCAGCTGCACATTCGGGTGAACAATGTCACCGAAGAAGAAGGCACGACACACTTCTTTAACCAGATGGTCAAGAAGCCAGCCAGCAACGCCTTGCGAGACATAGGCCGACGGGCCTGATGGTGAAAGCTCCGAAGAACATCACCCTTCTCGAAAGGACCATCATCTTCTGTCACGACGATGTCCTTTTCAGCATGCACCTCCATCCTTGCCAAGATGTCCTCTTCAGCAACTCCGCAATGAGCTGCCTCGGGCGCACTAGTCATGTCCGGGAACAAGTAGTTCCCCCAGCTCTTCAAGCTCTTCGAGCTACCTTGCCACCAGTGTGGATGCTGGAACAAATGTGCAGGTGGCACATCAATTCCCGATATGTCTCAAGCAAAGCAGGCTCTTGCTTCTCCAAGAGAGCCAACTCCGTCTCACACGAAAAATACTCTTCATATGGAAGAGACCCGAAGGGCAAAGCAGAGATCTCTCGCATCTCATGCAGGGCCATGCCCAATTCACCAACCGGGGTGAAGAAAGTCCCCGAGGCTGGGCAGTACAACTCAAGGATGGCGTAGAAGCACGCCACCTTCATCTCAATGCCGTAGCAGGTCGCCCTGACGGCCTCATAGAGGTTCAACCTCTCTAATTCCCCCTCAAAATGATTGAGGATATAATTGGTCAAACTCCGCCCACCATGACCTAGGAGGGTGGACCCAACCAGGAGCCCTGAAATCTGTGGCGGGGTAGTTCCCCTCAGCCTCGCAGAACTGAGTACCGAAGGTCGGCGCCGCAGCTGGATTCTCTCCTACTGGAAGGTCCCGCGACACCTTCCCAGGGTATAGCCCTATTATGCTACGAGGAGGGCCCGCCCTCGAATAGCCGGTCTGGAATGTCAACCTCCCGACACTTATAGACTCGGCATTTAGGCTCACGCCCACGCCATCTTCCGAGCCTGAGTCACGCTCGCGAAGGAAGACAAAGCGAAATGCCGCTTAGTAGACGGGAGATAGAATCTCTCGCCATCCAACTGGAAGATCCACTGGCCTTCGCCGGCCTGCAGCTGGCGATCAGGATCAGGTGCAGCATCCCCGAACATGAAGTCAGGCTTTTTGTAAGCCTGACGGTCGATATCTTCAAACGAAGCCGTAGTCAAGATGCTCCGCATGGCCTGCGGGCCACCGCTCTGAATGAGCGTATCCCGTACAAGGGGGCTCGGCTCACTGAACAAGGAAGCCTGCCCGATGAACTGCAAGCTGATGCTCCCTGCTCGACTGGTTACGCCAAATAGACTGTTCTGAAGGCCGGAGGCGTAATGTACTGCAAAAAAAAAAAAAAAAAATGAACTATGATTAGTTCACCAATCAAATGGACGCGAAGACATAAAAATTCGCTAAGGCATAGCCTCGCCCAGTAAGCAGGAACAGCGGGATAATAGCTTTGATAAAAAGCTTCGCTTCACAGATAAGACTGCATCTTTGCAGGAACTGGCATAGCCCTAAGGGCTGACGTCATCAAAAGGACTTCATGACCAACAGTCGTCCTTCGTGGCCACGACTGAAGGCACACGACCCATATCCTGTTCCTCAACAGGATGAAGACTGCCCCAAGCAATGGCTTCCTATGGAAGCCCAAGGGAAGAACTGTTCAGTTCTTACTTCCCTGGTGCAAGTAAAATAGGGAAGTTAAGGGAAACGAGTTCCCTGATAAGGACAGATCATATTCGATCGTCCTAATAGCCGAGTATCGACTCCAAAGGATGAAGACCACTCTCTAATCAAATTGGAGAGTCTCTTACCAGCGATTGGTCGCTCAATGAACGGAGGAGGAGGACCCTCCGCTGCAGAAGTCGCTGCTTCCTTTCCCGCTCGTCTCTTGGGCGCCATTGAAGGAATGCAAGAGTGCTCAAAGTACTCTGAAGCAAAGGAGGAAGAAGAAGAGGAAGAGATAGAAAGTTCTCTAAAAATAAAGGGAGATCTTCCCATATTCAGCCCAATCGGGCTTTTATAGGCCAATCAGCGCCTAAATCAAGGCCTCGAAAAAGGGCACATGCCGCCGTTTCGAATTAATTCGAAACAGTGCCCGAAGCGCCTGAGGCGCTTTTCCCAAAGTGCGACGGTTCAACCCCACTAAAGGGTTAACTCCGCGCAGGAGCAAAGTGCGGGCTTCGCACAAACCTTCAAAGACTTCGCCAGGAGGTCTACCTTAGCCCGCCAAAGAGGCTGCTGTTTGCGGGACATGCCGGTCTCGCGAAGATCATTCGAAAAAAGAAAGGACAATGTCCTTAACTCTGCATACAGTTCAGCCCAGCTATGGCCAGACTCTCAGTGAAAGCAAGCAAATCAGATGATCAGACAATGAACTTTCATTGATTCAAAAGCAAGGGTACATTGATATTACATCGAAGTTGTGTTTCGTACAACACACTCAGTTGCCCAACAAAGATCTTTTGAGGCATACAAGCGGTTTTATCTGCTACCAAGCCAGATCAACGGGACAGGAAAGGCCTTCCTCCTGCACAAGGCCGTAATCCTTCGCACATGAGCAGATGGTGCCGCGAGGACACGGTCATTTTTCTCCACAAAATGGCAGATCTTACCAGGCCATTTTTGTTGAAGCCTGGCAATAAAAGCTTATCGCCGCCAACACGTCAGATCACCTATAATGGGAACTAGTTTGATGCTAGTGATCTGACGGGTGTGAGGCCCACTCCCATGAAGTGGATCGTCCCCGACGAAGGCCACCAAAGTTGAAAGTCGGCAGCCAGCCTCACCTCAGATCGAATCATCTCGGATAAGAGGCTGCCAACAGCCCCTGGGACGCGCATCCGCTGCCCCGAATTGTTCCTCCTGCTTAAAAGTAAAGCTTCAACCGGGGAAGCATAAGGTAATTTTATGGCTTCTTCCATCAAGTCACCAGACTGGCAAGCATAGCTCGCTGCAAGGCAAATTGAAGCAAGTTAGCAGTTAAGCACAGAAAGAGCTGCAAAAACATTAAGTCAGATTCTTCAGCGGCAAAGCAATCCGACTTCAGCAGAGGACAAGTTCCACCTGCACAGCAACCATGGGCTGGCTCAGCAAACGCCAAGTCCTAGCCTCGCCTATACGGCAAAGTCAGACTGATCTTGTGAAGAACAGTCTCAACCTCGCCAATATGGCAAGACTGGCTCAACTATTGAAGAAGCCAAGTCCCAAGTCCTGCCTGCGCAGCGGACTTAACAAGCAATGGTCTTTCTGATCAAATCAAGATGATGGTTTCGCAGAAAGCCGTGATGAGATCCTTCTCTGCAGCAGCCAATTGCAAGATGAAGAACAAGGGAAGCTAATCTGAAGCGAGCTGCCAAAGCTAAATCAAGGGAGATGAGTTCCCTAAAAAGCGGTGAAGTCTTTGAATGATCAAGACTTACTGGTCCTTGGCCGGTTAGACAACCAGGGTGGGCTTTCCCACTAATTCTGAGATCTGAGTATCTCTCACAACCAAGAGAAGGGAAGAAGAAAGGCAAGGCACTTCTCTTCAGAGGACCTCAAGTGTCCTATTTATAGGCCCCATGGCCTGAGCACAACCACCTCAAGCGTGGAAGCACGAGCGCACTTAAGGCATTGATTGCGCCTTGATGACAGGGACGGTTCCCATTGGAACCGTACAAGGGAAGAAAACGTCTCCCTCATAAAAGGCACTTATGGCGCCTTGAATAAAGGGAATATCCTCCCTTGGAAACGTGCAAATCGGAGAACATCTCTCTCGATTGGCGCGAAAGAAGGAATGATCCTCCTCGTAACCGCCCCACGGCAGTTGGCTTTGAAAAAGCAACAGGAGTTCCAAAGCGAACTTATTTCTTGAAAGCCCAGATGCGGAGCTACCCCGACGCGAAGCTATTCGCGAACCAGTGCAAACTCTTTGGCAGATCCATCCCAAAGCAGGATTGAAGGCGAAGCTGAACTCAACCATCATGGAGATGTTCATACTCCACACCACCATCACAGCAGTTCAAAGTATTTCGAAGTCTGGGCTATTGCAGACTTTCGAAAACTTTGAAGGGGGTCTTGTTGACACTTAAAAAAGACAAGATTCTCATTGGTCCGAACGATGTCTAAACTTGTTGACATTTACAAAAGACAAGGGACAGACGAGCTGAAGACCAGTTTTTCACCCAACTCCAAGGGACGAGGAAGCGGTTTGGACTCCACTGATCCAGCAAGCAGACAGTGAACCCGGATTGTTTCTTCTAAACAGACCTCAGCAGGTCTAAAATGCTAGCATTTAGCATTACATTAGCCCAAAGAGATAGCCTCGTTTGAGAGGCTAACATCATCCAGAGCATCGCCAGGAAGCTAACTGACAGCTTCGCCAAAAAGCCTCTTTTCGGACTTCGCCAGGAATTGCCTCTAGCTCCGCTATGAGCTTCAAAGCGGGCAGCTCCGCCATCAGCCTGCTATGGTCAACCTTTGACCAATCAAATCTCCTGATAAGATCGGATTCAATCTAATCAAATCCAATCAGGATTCAAATATGGCAGGTGATTGCCACAATCTCTTGACTCTCTTGAAACGAGTAAGTGGATCAAGGAGAATCAATCAACGATATGGAAAGGATCATAACACATCGGAAAGATCAACCGACTTGCCATTTTCTAGCTCCGCGGAAGCTATTATAGCCTCGCAGCAAGGCTACTTTCCAGATTCAAACAGATTCGGTTCAATCTGTTTCTATATCTTCAAAGGGGACGATTATACCCTTACTTTCCCTATAAATAGCCCATCAGGGGCACAAGGGAGAGGGATGGCATCGCATCGCATCAGATCGAGGAGGATCATCAATTGATCATCGGCGAGATTGGCGTCTTCTCAAAGATCGGACTTCTTCATCAACGCACCGTGCAATCTCTAATTCAGAGACCTTTCAAGAGAAATACTTCTCTTCTCAGGGTGGCGATACCCTAACAACCTCTTTTCCTCAAGGAATCTCCGGAACCAGGCGAGAAGGAATCCTCACAGAAGTGGTTTTGAGAAGTAGTCAGAGGGTTCTACCAATCCTCTATTCTCTGATTCCCGGAACCAGGTGATTGAGATTAAAAATAGAATTCAGATTGTCTTAGTCTCAATGCGAATCCGCTGTAGCAAGGGCTTGAGCGGGTCGTGATCCTCAGGGAAGGATGCGATGCAAGCTTTTCGGCCGATTCCCTTGTATGCTTCAAGTAAGAAAGAGAGATTAGATTTGTGATGAATATAAGAGATTAAAAACGTGGTTTTGCTGATCTTCTACCACAACCCTATTGCAAGTCAAGGCTATTGATCATCATATTGGAATATGGGAGTTTTATCCTAGGTTTTTATATGCAAGCAAGAGAAGATATTTAGAATCTTACCAACATCACTCTAAAAAGTCCAACACTTTTTCATCCTAACATCTAAGCACAACACAAAAGAAGTCTACCTTGAGGTTGCATTGTCAAAGTTCTTAGATATGAAATGTGAAGAATTAATTAATGTTGTGATATTAGATTAGAATACTAATTATTGTTTAATCTTCAAGCATCTACTTTAAACCTAGGGTTTCAAGAGTTGTCATCCATCAAACCAATGCCTAACTGCTCTAGGGTTGCTTTAAGAAACACAGCAAACCACTAGAGGAATATTAGTTAATCATCTTTTAATTATTTTCCTTTTTTTTTTTATATAAGAAGATGAACAAAGAACGAAAGAAAATAAAAAGAATCAAGAGATCGCAGATCAAACCAAACTCAAGAAATCACGAAGAAAATGCAAAATTAAATAACAGAGAATTGACTAGAAAAAGGTAACCTTTATTCGATGAACTGATCCCAAATACAAGCTCCTTCTTCCACAACTCGCTTGAAATAAAAATTACAACTTTGGCAGAAATTTAAAAAATAGCTAAAGAAAACCCTAGTTCGTCTCTGGATCCTCCTCCCTGTTGCGAATGCTCTGATATTTATAGTGCAGAATGTAGAGGAGTCCCGGATAGAAGTGTCAACAAAATTTGGTAGCCATCCTTATCAAGACTGCCGCGGATGCGCGGCTTTTGCCGCGCCTCCGCGGCAGTTTCTTGGCTTCTGGCCACGCGCTTTGGCGCGTGGCCTCTCCTGGTCCGTCCATCTGGGCGCCTCCTTCTAAAATTGTGATCCTGGCCTTTTAATCTGGATTTTCGAGATAACTTGGTAATCAAGTTACTCTTAATCCAAATTTCTTCAAATCCTCTCTCCACGAAATTCCTCTTATCTTGGCTTTTATCCTTATCCCGCAGGTGTTTAGGGTTTGATAGAAGTCTATCCAACCCTAATTTCTGATATTTGCAACTGTTAGCCCTTGTATTTGCATTTTGAATCTTTTGTATTTGCGCTTCTTCACCTGGGCTTCAAACATGGGCTTGGATCTGGGCTTTGGGCTCTTTTAGCTTTATTCTTTATTAAATTGATAATTTGAGGCCTGCACATATTAAATAAAGAAATATTAATAATTGTGCATTATAATATGACTAAATGTGCAAATGCGATGGTATATATGATGACAATTATGCATTTTTCACTACCTATCACACCCCCACACTTATCTTTTGCTCGTCGTCCTCGAGTAAAAATCAAAAAGAAAGAGAAAAATCTAATCTAGCTAACTCACTTTCGTAGGAATCACGGTTGCACTTAGCATGTGCAACAAGCCGTTAAACCCCTAGGTTACCCTAGAGGACGAGTGTTGTCTCGTGAGGGGTTTCAGCGGATTACACCCACAAAATCCATAAAAAGGAAAATATTTGAATTATATTTGAAGAGACTAAGTAGTCTATAAGTTTTAGGATTATCATTTTTATTCATTCTTCAAACCTAGTCTTTATAAAATCAATTGTTATTCATTTTAGGTAAGGATTAAATTGAATTTCTAATATAGTCTTTTTCGTTACCAAAAATCATATGCATCCTTATGTTTTTACTAGGAATTCCTTAACTTGGACTCTCATGCCTCTTTATTATTTTTATATAACATCATCTAATTTTCTTTCGTGTAAGTATCAAGGCTTCTTGAGGCCCTTATACCTAACTAATTGACTATTAGATGTGTTAATATATTTATTTTTTTTTTGGCATGTATAACTCATCTAATTTTCTTTCGTATAAGTATCAAGGCTTCTTGAGGCCCTAATACCTAACTAATTGATTATTAGATGTGTTAGTACATATAAGTAATTTTTCCTTAGTTCCCTCGGACTTTCTAATCCACCCATGTAGCGAACTTTAAAGTCGGTGACTCCCAAACCGGTCGATCTTAGGGCACCAGGTGAGAAACACACCCGCGGACTCAAATTCGAGTGAACTAGGCCACAAAACTAAGGTATTTTATTTTATTTACTCACCTTTAGGCATGAATACTTATGCTTCTTGAGGCACATGTATCAGCTTAATTGGTGATTTTTTTTCTTTTTTTTTTCTTTTTTTTTTTTTTTTTTTTATGAGGCACAAGGTCTTTGTCTTAGAATCCTAAATATGCATTTGGTATGCACATTTCATTAAGGTAAAAATCAAGACTAATTATTTATTCAATTTCTCTCCTATACCTAAAAATTTTAAACAATTTATTTATTTTGACCAAGTTTTTAGAAATCCTAATCGTGATTTCCTAATCCTTAAAACTAACTTAGATTTCTTTCAAAAAAATAAGTCAAAATACTGTCCTTTTTATAAAAAAATTTTTTTTTTTTTTATATATATTTTTTTTGTTTTTTTTTTTATATTTTTTTTTATTTATATACCCTTCCCCCACACTTATTTCATGCATTGTCCCTAATGTATGAATGAAATGTATGGAATGCATGAATTGGCAGAAAGATATAATCACCGATACAGTGGGTCAAAAAGACCCATCGCCGCATTAGCTTCCGGCACAGACTCCAAAAAGATTTTAAGACGTTGACCATTTACCTTGAATGAATTGCCATTTTTGGGATCGTAGATCTCTATGGCTCCGTGTGGAAACACCGTCTTAACAATGAATGGTCCTGTCCATCTTGACTTCAATTTGCCGGGAAAGAGATGAAGTCTAGAGTTGTAAAGTAAAACTTTTTGTCCTTGGACAAAAGTTTTTCTCGTGATGAATTTATCGTGAAAAACCTTAACTCTATCCTTCACAATCTTCGCATTCTCGTATGCATCATTCCTCAACTCCTCTAGTTCAGAAATTTGTAATCTCCGAAACTCACCGGCTCTATCTAAATCAAATTTAGCTGCTTAATTGCCCATAGGGCCCGGTGCTCTAGCTCGACAGGAAGGTGGCAAGCCTTTCCAAAGACTAGTCTATAGGGAGACATTCCTAGAATCGTCTTGTAGGCAGTCCTATATGCCCATAGGGCATCCACCAGTTTGATGGACCAGTCCTTCCTATTCTGATTCACAGTCTTCTCCAAGATGAGCTTGACTTGTCTATTGGAAACTTCTACCTGTCCGCTAGTTTGAGGATGGTAGGGCGTAGACAACTTATGTGTTATGGCATATTTTCGCATAAGAGCTTCAAAAGTTCTATTGCAAAAATGTGTGCCATTGTCGCTAATGATGGCTCGAGGGATTCCAAAGCGTGAGATGATATTATCTTTCAAGAATTGACAACAACTTTGTTGTCATTTGTCTTGCAAGGGACAGCTTCTACCCACTTCGACACATAGTCTACGGCCACAAGATGTATTGGTGCCCAAACGAATTAGGGAAGGGTCCCATAAAATCAATGCCCCATATCGAAAAGTTCTACTTCTAGAATGGGATTTAGGGGCATCATATTTCGTTTGGAAATTCTTCCTATCATTTGACATCTTGTGCAAGTCTTGCAATACTCAAATGCATCTCTAAACACAGTTGGCCAATAAAAGCCACTTTGCAGAATTTTCTCGGCAGTTTTGCGGGGACCAAAACACCGCAAGCGAACTCATGACAAAAAGCTAGCACGCTTCTAGTCTCCTCGTCGGGGACACATCTCCTAATGATTTGGTCGCTACAATATTTGAAAAGATAAGGATCTTCCCACATGTAATACCGAACTTGAGACAAGAATCGGTATCTATCCTGTTTGGACCAACTAGGTGGTGTTTGTTTGTGACTAAGTAATTTACTATGTCAGCAAACCATGGCTCCTTAGAGATGGCTAGAAGTTGCTCATCGGGAAAATTGTCATTGATGGGCAGCTCGACAGAAGGTGCGTTGGGCACACGAGAGAGATGGTCAGCTACGACATTTTCGACACCTTTTTATCTCGAATTTCGAGATCAAATTCTTGAAGTAGAAGGATCCAACGAATGAGTCGGGCCTTCGCATCTTTCTTAAGCATAAGGTATCGCAGGGCAGAATGGTCAGTGAAGATCGTGGTCTTAGTCCCAAGTAGGTAAGGACGGAATTTCTCCAAAGCGAACACTACTGCCAAGAATTCCTTCTCGGTGGTAGTATAGTTCATTTGGGCCTCATTAAGCGTCCTACTCGAATAGTAGATCACGTGCTGTTTATTGTCCTTACGCTGTCCTAAGACAGCACCTATCGCAAAATCAGAAGCGTCACACATGATCTCAAAAGGCTTGGACCAGTCCGGAGGTGAGATGATAGGGGCAGATATAAGTTCCACTTTCAATTTCTCCCAAGCACTATGGCACCTATCATCAAAAATGAAGGACACGTCCTTAGCAAGAAGGTTAGTAAGGGGTCTAGCAATTTTGCTAAGGTCCTTAATGAACCTACGATAAAATCCGGCGTGTCCTAAAAAGGAACGAATGTCCTTCACGCATCGAGGAAGTGGAAGTTTCACAATGATTTCCACTTTGGCCTTGTCTACCTTAATCCCTTCCCTAGATATCTCATGACCTAGGACAATCCCTTGTTGCACCATGAAGTGACACTTTTCCCAATTGAGGGTCAAGTTCTTCTCGGTGCACCTACTCAGCACTAGCTCCAAATGATGGAGACACTGGTCAAATGAATTTCCATAGACTGAGAAGTCGTCCATGAAAATCTCTAGGAAACGCTCGACCATATCAGAAAACAAGCTTAACATACAACGTTGGAATGTGGCGGGGGCATTGCATAGGCCGAAAGGCATTCGACGGTAAGCAAATGTCCCAAATGGACATGTGAACGTTGTTTTCTCTTGATCCTCCGGGGCTATAGGGATTTGGTTATACCCTGAATACCCATCCAAAAAGCAGTAATACTCATGACCTGCTAATCTTTCCAACATTTGATCGATGAAAGGGAGGGAAAATGATCTTTCCTAGTGGCTGCATTCAACTTACGGTCTTATGCATACTCTCACCTTGGTAGGCAATCGTGTTTGCACTAACTCATGTTTGTCGTTCTCTACCACAGTAAAGCTAGACTTCTTAGGGACCACGTGCATTGGGCTCACCCATTCGCTATCGGAAATGGAATAAATTATCCCATTATCTAACAGTTTTACTATCTCGGCTTGTACAGCCTCCTGCATAAGTGGGTTTAGTCTACGCTGTGGATCCCTTTTCCGGTCTAGTCCCTTCCTCAAGATGAATACGATGCTGGACTATCGTAGGGCTCAGTCCCTTAATATCTGCCATAGTCCAACCAATGGCTTCCCTATGTCTCCTAGGGTTGCCAGCAGGTCCTCCTCTTGCCTATTGGTCAAATTAGATGCAACTATGACGGTAACGTCTCTTGTTCACCTAGGTAGGCGTACTTAAGATGTTTGGGCAAGGCTTTTAACTCCAAAGAAGGAGTTGGCTCAATGGGTGGCGGTGTGATGCTAGAATCTCCCATCTCTATAGAACTCAGATTTGATTCCCATTCGATCTCATCAAGACTGATATCATTTGTTTCTAACTCTTCCTCTTCCTCTGACTCAAATATGATCTCATCATTATGCTCACTCGTCATGTTCTCAATGGAGTTAACCTCAAAGGGGTGGTCGGTCACATCGTAGGGATGCTTACCTAGGTTGAAAACATTGACTTCCTTGGTCATATCCCCAAAAGGCAGTCTCATGGAACCGTTTCTACAATTTAAATTGCATTAGCGGTTGCTAGGAACGGTCTTCCTAAGATAACGGGAGTTTGGGACCTAGGATTAGACACAGGTTGTGTCTCTAAGACAATGAAATCTACCGGGTAAATGAATTCTCCAACCCGTATAAGAACGTCATTGATCTCTCCCTTTGGAACTTTGATAGAGCGGTCAGCCAACTGAATAGTAACTTGGGTCGGGTTGAGTTCACCTAATCCAAGTTGTTGATACACGGAGAAGGGAGCAAATGATGCTGGCTCCTAAATCGAGGAGTGCTCGATTGATTTCGGCTCGACCTATGGTGCAAGAAATGGTGGGGCAACCTGGGTCCTTATACTTGATAGGGATCTGGTTGGACAGTAGCTCACTAATGTTAGTGGCTAGAAAAACCTTCTTAGGCACATTAGTCTTTCTTTTCTTGGTGCACATGTCCTTAATGAATTTGGCATAACTAGGGACCTGTTGGATTGCATCAAGAAGTGGAATGTTGAGCCTAACTTGATTGAACACCTCTAATAATTTCTCCATGTGTGCATTGTTGTTGCTTCTAAGCCTATTTGGAAATGGAGCTATAGGCTGGTGCAACTGATCTGCTGACTTTTCAGCTTCAGTTTCCTTGGGGCTGGATGGAGAAGGAGTGGAGCTAGATGGAATGGATGGCATGGATGGATCCGATGGCATGATACTTGATTATCAACTTGTTTCCCCGATCTGAGTGTATGGACCATATGACACTGATTTGGGTCTTGAGCCTCATTGGCTGGCCTAGGATTCCTAGGGTTAGGCAATGGTTGACTCGGTAGGGTACCCCTCTGTCTCTCTTGCTGGTTCAATTGGAGCTCTATCCTACTTAGGGCTTGAGCCAGCGTGTCTTGGCTTTTAACTAGGGTGTCCATCTTCCTTTCCATGTTGGACATCCTTGTTTCCATTTGTGTATATTGGAAAGAAGGTGGCTGATTTTGACTGGGAAAACTTGCTGATAGGGCGGATTTTGGAAATTGTTGGAGAATTTGGGCCTAATCTGCTCATTGTTACTTGGGCCCCATGAGAAATTGGGATGGTTTCTCCAACCGGGATTGTAGGTGGGCGCATAAGGATTGTTGGCGGGCCTTGTGAAGGCCGCACTCGTATGTTCGGGCAAGCTTTGATGCGCGATGAAAACAGGACATTCCTCGAACACATGGTTCATATCTTGACAATAAGTACAGCCCGCCGAAGATGTTGGGCTGACTTGGTTCACAGAGACTGGCTCTTTAGTTTCAAGAGCCTCTAGTCTACGCATAACAGCAGCTAACTTAGCATCGGTTGCTACGTTGGCCTCAATGGAATGGATACCTCCTTTAGAAGACGTAGGGTCATTAGTCCTAGATTTTTCAGGAGTAGGGTCCCATTGGATGGATTTTTCAGCTAATTCCTCAAACAATGTCCATCCTTCATCTTCATTCTTTTGCAGAAATCCTCCTTGACACATGGATTCTAACAGTGTTTTTAGTAGAATAATCTAATCCATCATAGAGAACTTGGCAAAGTCGCCATTTCTCTATCCCATGGTGAGGACATTGGGCAAGGAGATCCTTAAAACGCTCGAAGTATTCCAAAAAGGTTCATTGGCTGTTTGCTTAAACTGGAGGATATTCTTCCTAATCAGTGCAGTCTTGTGAACGGGATAAAATTTCTTTAAGAAGGCCTTAATGAAATTATCCCAAGAAGATATAGAACCGGCCTCTAGACTGTAGAGCCATTTCTTTGCTAAATCCTTCAAAGCAAAGGGGATAAACCTAAGTTTGATAGCATCGTCTCCTAACTTAGGCATATTCATCATTGACATACTTCTTCAAATTCCCTTATGAAGAAGTATGCATCCTCAGATTCAAGTCCGTGAAATTGGGAAGAGTGTTGATGTATTGTGGCTTGAGTTCATATGGGTCAACACTTTCGATAGTGAGCTGGATGCAAGAAGGAAGAGAGGTTCTAATGGGATAGAACCTATCTTGGAGTGACTGTTGTTGTGCCATGTGTGAGTCGGGCTTGAGCTCGGGTGGTGAACTAGTTCTAGTTAGCCGGGATGTGAGTGGGTCTCTCGACCAAGCGGTCATGCACAATCAGCAAACAAGTTCACCCAATCAATTAAAAGAAAAAGAAAAACAAACAAAAATCCTATTCTAGGGTTATCCTTGACCTAGACGACTCCTAACTTTAGACTGTCCTTAGGAGGTCTATTGTCGACGTTAACCACGAGCTAATCGGCCAGTTCAGGGCAAGACCGGTGGGAGGTTTTTCCGTCAGAGACGTTCCTTAATTAAATAACCACCGTTCTTCGGGCTTTCGGCCCTCAATCCCTTCGCTAGACACCGATTTGGCAAGGGTTAATTTCGAACAACTTTCCTTCTTCGGTCAATCTCCTATTGAGTCCGAGTTACCTTAGGGCCAACGTCTAGTCAAGTTTTAATTAGGGTTAGAGTTGTGAGTGTGACTGGTATGATTTGTGGGCCAAGGAAGGGTGATGAAATCCCCCCACCTTATCTTTGTTGGGTTATGCCCTTAAAATGGATTAGTGTACGTGTAAAGCGGTAGAAAAGTAATCACTCAAGAAAGCGGTAAAAACCAAGAGTGCTTCCTAATCTATATGCTTATGCAAACGTACCTTGTCGCCAGCACTCTTCAACAGAATTAAAGAATTAAAAATAGACACGTGCCCTAAAATGCAAGAGTCTAAAAATATTTTTTTTTTTTCAACAAATAGGTTAATGTTAATTATTAGCAGTTGCAGAGTGATCACAGAGAAGTAATAATACAGCAGAAAATAGAATTTTGCACTGCAGAGCAACCTGCAGAAAAATCTATCAGTAGTCAACTACAACTGCCGCGGACCCGCGGCTTTGCCGTGGAAACGCGGCAAAGTTGTAGGTCCAGATGCTCTGCCTTCGAGGGCAGAGGCACTGGATTGCAATATGTGTCTTCTGCTGTTCTGTTTCTGCTTCCTGTTCTCTGTACCTGCAACAGAAAAGAAAGAATGATCAGAACAAAGAAATCGTGCCGTTCCTTCCCCGGCAACGGCGCCAAAATTTGATTGAGATTAAAAATAGAATTCAGATTGTCTTAGTCTCAATGCGAATCCGCTGTAGCAAGGGCTTGAGCGGGTCGTGATCCTCAGGGAAGGATGCGATGCAAGCTTTTCGGCCGATTCCCTTGTATGCTTCAAGTAAGAAAGAGAGATTAGATTTGTGATGAATATAAGAGATTAAAAACGTGGTTTTGCTGATCTTCTACCACAACCCTATTGCAAGTCAAGGCTATTGATCATCATATTGGAATATAGGAGTTTTATCCTAGGTTTTTATATGCAAGCAAGAGAAGATATTTAGAATCTTACCAACATCACTCTAAAAGTCCAACACTTTTTCATCCTAACATCTAAGCACAACACAAAAGAAGTCTTACCTTGAGGTTGCATTGTCAAAGTTCTTAGATATGAAATGTGAAGAATTAATTAATGTTGTGATATTAGATTAGAATACTAATTATTGTTTAATCTTCAAGCATCTACTTAAACCTAGGGTTTCAAGAGTTGTCATCCATCAAACCAATGCCTAACTGCTCTAGGGTTGCTTTAAGAAACACAGCAAACCACTAGAGGAATATTAGTTAATCATCTTTTAATTATTTTCCTTTTTTTTTTATATAAGAAGATGAACAAAGAACGAAAGAAAATAAAAAGAATCAAGAGATCGCAGATCAAACCAAACTCAAGAAATCACGAAGAAAATGCAAAATTAAATAACAGAGAATTGACTAGAAAAAAGGTAACCTTTATTCGATGAACTGATCCCAAATACAAGCTCCTTCTTCCACAACTCGCTTGAAATAAAAATTACAACTTTGGCAGAAATTTAAAAAATAGCTAAAGAAAACCCTAGTTCGTCTCTGGATCCTCCTCCCTGTTGCGAATGCTCTGATATTTATAGTGCAGAATGTAGAGGAGTCCCGGATAGAAGTGTCAACAAAATTTGGTAGCCATCCTTATCAAGACTGCCGCGGATGCGCGGCTTTTGCCGCGCCTCCGCGGCAGTTTCTTGGCTTCTGGCCACGCGCTTTGGCGCGTGGCCTCTCCTGGTCCGTCCATCTGGGCGCCTCCTTCTAAAATTGTGATCCTGGCCTTTAATCTGGATTTTCGAGATAACTTGGTAATCAAGTTACTCTTAATCCAAATTTCTTCAAATCCTCTCTCCACGAAATTCCTCTTTATCTTGGCTTTTTATCCTTATCCCGCAGGTGTTTAGGGTTTGATAGAAGTCTATCCAACCCTAATTTCTGATATTTGCAACTGTTAGCCCTTGTATTTGCATTTTGAATCTTTGTATTTGCGCTTCTTCACCTGGGCTTCAAACAGGGCTTGGATCTGGGCTTTGGGCTCTTTTAGCTTTATTCTTTATTAAATTGATAATTTGAGGCCTGCACATATTAAATAAAGAAATATTAATAATTGTGCATTATAATATGACTAAATGTGCAAATGCGATGGTATATATGATGACAATTATGCATTTTTCACTACCTATCACCAGGCGAGAAGGGAATCTCATCGCTCGCATCGTCAAAGGGACAAAGTGGTCGCGCGCTGACCAGACTCCTATCGGCACATTTTCCCAGAATCTCTGAGGAGATCTACTTGTAATCTTTTTAAGAATACTTGTAATTAGCTCCTCAAACTTTTTATTTGTAAGTTTTCCCCTTTGCAAACATAATGGAAAACACACATCCGTTGAGGATTGATGTGGTGAAGTTCGACGGCAAGAACAACTTCGGTATGTAGAGATATGAGGTGATGGATGCGCTGACGGCATCAAACCTCGAAGACACTCTACGGTTGGAGAAGAAGCGCGAATCAACAACTGAAGAAGATTGGAATAAGATGAACCGTACGGCATGTGGCTTGATCAGGTCCTGTTTGACACAAGACATCAAGTATCATGTGTTGCATGAGACATCTGCGAGGCAGCTGTGGGAGATCCTGGAGAAGAAGTATCTGACGAAAAGCGTCGAATCGCGGTTGCAGTTGAAGAGTAAGCTTTATAGTTTTTAGATGCAAAGAGGATGCTCCATAATGAACACTTGAATCGCTACACGAAGCATCTTACAGATCTAGTTAATGTGGATGTGGAAATCGATGAAGAGGATAAGGCGGTAATTCTTTTGAACTCTCTTCCTGTAGATGAGTATGAGACCTTTACTCTTACATTGATCAATGGAAGAAAATCTCTAATTATGCTGAGGTGTCTGCTTTTTGTGAGTTATGAAGCAATGAGGCAGGACAGACTGTCTCCTTCAAGGAGCACAACTGCAGAGGCATTGGCAGTAAGAGGCATGAGTTCCAATAGGAAGGGAAGAGATGATCAGGAAAGATCGAAGTCGAGATCAGGCTTCAGAGATCTGAAGAGGAATCAGTGCACCTTATGCAAAGAGCTAGGGCACTGGAAAATTGATTGCCGAAGGCCAAAGGTAAGAAGATGGAGTCAAAGACCGAGGCGAATCTCGCACAGGCGGATGGATCAGATTCAGACTCATCGGTATTCTCTCTCTCTGTTACTACTCCTACTGTTGATTACTAAGATAATACTGAGTGGATCTTGAATACTACCGGAGCTACCTATCATGTATGCCCGAACAGGGCGTGGTTTTCTAGCTTTGAGAAGATAGATGGATGTTACACGGTCATGGGTGAAGATCATCCGTGTAATAAAGAAGGGATAGGTACAGTCCGTGTCAAGATGTTTGATGTGATAGTACAAGAATTGAAGGGAGTGAGGTATGCACCTTAACTCAAAAGAAATCTTATCTCTGTTGGCGTTTTAAAGCATTGGGTCTTACGGTATCTATATGAGATGGTGTTCTCAAGATGACTAAGGCTCAATGGTGGTTATGAAGAGCGTCCGTCGCAATAATCTCTACTACTCGAAGGGTAGTACAGATACATGTCAGGTGGAGACTTCTATTTCTTCAGATGATGATTGCACACAGGTCTAGGAGATGAGGCCCGGACACGGAGGTGAAAGGTCTTTGCAAGCTCCAGCAAAGAAGGGATCGTCGGAAGGTGCTGCTACCTGCAACTTGGCTGGTGAACACAGCGTTCTGGATAAGAAGAAGGTGAAATTCAGCACCAGTACTCACCACTCAGAAGGTCTTCTTGATTGTGTTCACGTGAGCGTTTGGGGACTTGCTAAGACTGCATCGCTTGGAGGTCACAGGTACTTTGTCTCTTTTATTGATAATTTATTTAGGGACCTGCTAAGACTGTATCGCTTGGAGGTCACGGCAAAGAAGGATCGTGTATCGATTTCGCCAGGGTGATATATTGGAGTTCGTTGGAGTTCGGCTCAGATTTGAAAAATCTTCACCGAGGCAGAGTTTCTAGGGAGAGAGGAGATAGAGGAGATAGAGGAAGTTAGCACAGAGATCGGAAATCAAAGGAGTAAGACCAATGCATTGAAGCAGGCAAGAAAGCTCCCGGTTGACCGCCACCAGTGTGCACGACATGCACAGGATTAGCCCAATCGACCGCCCGGTCGACCATGGCATAGAGCGGTTTGACCACCCGGTCGACCGACTGAAAGCAGGCTGCTCTCTGTTTGGGTCCAGTCGACCGGGCGGTCGATTGAGGACATGGGTCGGTCGACCGTCCGGTCGACCGACAGACGCTTTTTGGCTGTCCTTTCTGGAGTCAGATTCTTTTCTGTTTGGGATCGAATTCAATCAGGGTTTCCTAATACCCTGGGACTTTGTGGCTATAAATAAGGGTTAGAGCCCTCATGTATTGTATAATCCCTGAAAATCCCACTGAAAATCTCCCTTGGAAATTCCTGAAGAAGGAATAAGTTGTAATTGATTGTTGAATCAATAAAATCTCTCTCTCCCTTGCCTCGAGGACGTAGGCACATTGCGGAACCTCGTTAAATACTGTGTTGATTGTTTTCTCTATTGTTCTCTGTTCTTATCGTATTGGGTACATCAGGGGCTGCATCAGTCTCCGTTCGACGGATTCTTTAGAGAGATTGTTACCAAGGGCGCGCGTAACAACTTCCTGTTACTTAAAAAGATTTTTAATGCTGTAGTGACCCTTGCACCCTAATCCCCTAATCT
Organism: Agave tequilana; assembly: GCA_038442645.1. Taxonomy (NCBI): domain Eukaryota; kingdom Viridiplantae; phylum Streptophyta; class Magnoliopsida; order Asparagales; family Asparagaceae; genus Agave; species Agave tequilana. The sequence goes on along the minus strand of JAVJIF010034002.1, from coordinate 63,565 downwards.
TATTGATTCTTTATTGTTTCTTTACAAGGAGACAGCAGACCTGATTTATCGCCCCACTCAATCTCTAATTTTATCTTCTGATCTTTTTTATCTGTTTTTCCAGAGAAATTCAAGAAACAAGATAGTTGAAAGGGTGAACCGACAATATCAGTCACTTGGTCGGCAAATTTAAATTTCGAAATAAAAAAAAAAGACTATAGAACCCAAAAAATAATCCTCTAAGCTCACATGTCACAAACAGCTGACCATTATATAACAGCGACACTGCAGCCAAAGACGAGATAACTACAGAGAGAAGAAATAAGAGAAAAATGGATTCAGTTGCAAGAGAGAAGAAGCCACATGCAGTCCTCATCCCTTACCAGCCCAAGGCCACGTCCACCCCCATGCTGAAACTAGCAAGCTTCTCCACTCAGAAAATTCCACATAACCTTAGTCAACCCACCGAGTTCAACCACCGCCGCCTCGTCCGCCACCGCCCATGCTCCATCAAAACCCTCGGTGATTTCCGGTTCGAGACGATCCCTGACGGCCTGCCTCACTCGGAGGACGACGCGACCCAAGACATACCGGCGCTGTGCGAGTCCATCCCCAAGAACTGCCTGGCCCCGTTTCGCAATCTGTTGATGAAGCTCACGAGTTCAGATGATGTGGGCGTGCCTCCGGTGAGCTGTATTGTGTCTGATGCTGTGATGAGCTTCACTCTGGATGCTGCTCATGAGCTTGGGATTCCTGAGGTTCTGTTTTGGACTCCGAGTGCTTGTGGGGTCATGGGGTATCTTCACTACCAGCAGCTTCTTGACAGAGGAATCTTTCCTCTCAAAGGTACTACAGATGTCTGTTGGTGTTCGTCATTAGAATTATAATACTATGATGTTTTGGAGTTTTCTTATTCTGTAACAGCATTCCTTTTTTTTTTTTGATTTTCTTTAAAAAAAGAGATTTTCTCGTTGGTTGAAAAAAAGAAAAATGAATAGAAAGATTTGATTATAATACAGATTTAGTTTTAGACTGCAAGAGTTTAAGCAGCAATATTTGAAAATATTTTCAATAGCAAGTTTTATAAAGTAATTTTTACGAAGTTTAATTTTTAATATTGTTCGCAAACTAGCCATTGGAATATTCAAGAATAGACCAAGCCTATAGTTCTTAAAGTATCTCAAATAATCTGGATGGAATTTTAGACCTTTTGGCTTCTTATTTTGCTTGTGACCTTGTTAATTTTCAAAACATGGTGGAATCAAAATTCAATTTCTATTAGAGATTAAATGATATTAGAAAAACTGGTGAGAATAACTAACTGATGACGACAAGTTGATAAGGTTGGCCACTATATATGGTCGATCGTCATCAACTTATCTGACTTGAAATACATCTAAATGCTATATTTTAATACAATAAATAGATTATCTTGGATGACGACACCATGTATGGCATTTATATAGGAAAAAAAAATCTAAGTAAAACTTTTGTTTTCTTCCCTATGTACAGATGAAAGTGATCTCACAAATGGTTATCTGGAAGACACTATCATCGACTGGATCCCAGGGATGAGCAACATGCGCCTAAAGTCCTTGCCAAGCTTCCTCCGATCAACAAACCCTACAGACATCATGTTCAGCTACTGCAACCGTGAAGCTCGGAGATCCTCCAGGGCTTCCGCCATCATTCTCAACACGTTTCAGGACTTGGAACGGCCGGTCTTGGACGCAATGGCGAAGATCCTCCCCCCGGTCTACACGATCGGACCTCTTTCCCTCCTCGCCCGCAATTTTCCTCCCGATGGCCCCCTCGATTCCTTGAGTTCGAGCTTGTGGAGGGAAGATTCAAGCTGCCTTACATGGTTAGAGCGAAAAGAGCGCGGATCAGTGGTTTATGTCAACTTTGGAAGCATAACGGTGATGAGCAATGTGCAGTTGGTAGAGTTCGCGTGGGACTGGCTAACAGCGAATGCGACTTTTTGTGGATAGTGAGGCCTGATCTCATCAAGGGGGATCGCGCGGCTCTTCCCGAAGAATTTCTCGTTGAGACTAAGGACAGGGGTTTGATAGCAACGTGGTGCTGCCAAGAGGCGGTGTTAGGGCACCCGGCCATTGGAGGGTTCTTGACGCATTGCGGATGGAATTCGACGTTGGAGAGCATTTGTGGCGGAGTGCCGATGATATGTTGGCCATTCTTTGCGGAGCAGCCGACAAATTGTAGGTATGCTTGCACCGAGTGGGGGATTGGGATGGAGATCGATGCTGACGTGAAGAGCGAGGAGGTCAAGGAGTTGGTTAGGGAGCTGATCATGGGAGGTGAGAAGGGGAAGGAGATGAAAAGGAGGGCGTTGAAGTGGCAGGAAAGCACAGTTAGGGCTACGGATCTTGATGGATCATCCTATGAGTACTTTGAGAAGCTAGTGAAAGAGGTTTTACTTTCAAATTTTAATAGTGAACCCTAAAATGTTTGTTTGTAAAATATGTTAGGAAGCATGTATGTATACTTTTACTCGTGTTCAATGATATTAATGTAAATATTTCGCTGCTATGGTTATTGAATGAAGTGGTGATAAGAATTTTAATTTGTTATATTCCAGTTGTTCTATTGTTAACTAAGTAAAAAAGATGTAGGAAGGAGAGCCAGGAATTCAGGCTCAACAGCAGGCCAGATCTAGATCTCGATCGACTGCCTGGTCGACCGAGAAAGACAATTAAATATAGCGATCGACTGCCTGACAACAAAAGACGAGCGAAGATGGCTGTCGGTCAACCGCCCGGTCGACCGATCGAAAGAAGAAGACCAAGCGCCAGTCACCCGGTCGACCGGCCAGAACCAAGTGTTAGACCAGAGAGCCCAGTCTCATAGCCGGCCGATCGCCTAGTTGATCGACAATGTTGAGAAGACCTAGCGGTCGACCGCCAGACAAGAATCAGCCAGATTCTGAGTTAGTTTAGGATTTTTTTTGTGACCAAATTAGATTCCGATTGATTTTCTCTTTTTTTATTTTGAATTTAAATTTTCTAGATAGATTAAGACTCTTTAGTGAGCCGATAAAAAAGCCCTGGTATTCTTTATTTTGTATTCAATAATTATTCAATTTTAATCAATAAACTTTGAATTTATCCCCTCTATTGCTCGTGGATTCGAGTTGCCTATCTTTACTCGTGGATTCGAGTGTCATGTTTGCGGATTTGAGTACGTTTCTACCTGAAGGTTCCCCTCCAGGGTCCGTTGGCTCTAGAACGAGATTTAGCTAAAGTCGTTCACTTTCTCGCTCTGCATCAAGTGGTATTAGAGTTTGGCAACTTTTCGATGATGGCAGGAGATGACAATGGATTGTAAGTCCTTTCCACAAGGATGGACACTATTGGAAAGAGAGAAAACACTATCAAATCTACCTTGGATTGTATGGCCCAAGTGATCGAAAGGATGTCTCTGTAGATTGCTAATCAAAGTCTAACCGATGGTTCGTACCGAAGTGGACATGATCGTCAATCAAATCAACCACCACCATATCAACCGACATCACATCCTGTTGGCCCAGAGGCCTTCAACTCTAGTTTTGTTGATGATTAACTCATGTAGTTATAGTTTACTAATAATCATGTGATATTTAGTTTCAGATATTTAACCAAGATATTAGTAGGTGATTAGCTTCAACAAAGGTGTTTTGGAGCTTTTCACATAGTGATTCAAGAGCTCGAGCGTTAAGTTCATCTAGCACTCCGTTGGAGTCAAGCTCGGGGGATCACGTTTGAATCGAGTCGGCTGGAGACGGAGTTCTACAAGAAAACTTCGGTTTGTGTTTAGTTAAGATTGGTTTAGATCTTAGTTAAAGATTAGATAGTGTGATATGTTCAAGTTCACAATACACACACTTGTTTTAAGTTTCATGTTTGTTGGTTTTCGGTTTTAGGTTTAACCGATCTTGGTTTTCATGAATAGATAGAATCAAAACAAGTTTACATGATTTAATGTATATTAGATTTGATCTATATACATATATGCTTCATCTATTTAGAAAAATTATTTGATAAACCTATTCATGTATGTGGGTTTGTATTTAGACAAAACTTATTTTTGGATTTAATGTCAAAAAATATAAATATAATACCTTTCATGTATATTGGATTCTATCCATATACAGCATGCTTTAAAGTTATTTAAATATCATGTTTTTGTATTTACATGCGTTTTGGTAAAATTGGATTTCCATTTCAAAAATTCAAGTTTTGAAAAATACAGTTTTTGGTTTAAGGTAAAATTTTCATGTCACAAAAATAGTTCAATTGTTTAAAATATGTGTTGAATTTTTGTCACACATGTTTGTATTTCAAAGATGTAATAAGAACTGATTTTTGTGGAATTTATGAGATTTTATTGGATTTAATAGAAGATAAAATACCCAAGTTCTTAATCCAAATTAGCTGGACTGGCTGACTGCCGGTCGACCGGACCGGTAGACCGTAGATGTAGTCGGTCGACTAGTGCGGTCGACCGACGTGCACAAGCGTGCACGGCAGCTTGAGCTGAGGGCCGGTCGACCGGGACGGTCGCCCGTCTAGAGAGCTCTGCTATCTAGAAATGGCCCCGGTCGACCGGCAAAGAGCTCTGCTCTCTGTAACCAGTCTCGGTCGACCGAGCCGGTCAACCAGAGGGCTCAACGGTCTTATTTTTGACCGTTGTCCGGTCGACCGCCCGGTCGACCGAAGGGCAAATTTGCCCTTTCCTGCTGCCAACGGGCAGATTTGTGTAGGGGCTATATATACCCCCCATTTGAGTTTGTTTTAAACAAATTTCCAAGAGCTAAAATTTTTATTCTTTCTAGTGTTTATACACAAGTTTTCAAAAGAATTTTAAGCCAAAAAGATTTATCTTTATTTGTTTTTCAAGGGTTGAAAAATCAAAGAAAAATAGAGATTTGGGATATTTGTCATGTTCTTCATTTCTATCAAATTCTAGTTGTTTTCCCAAGTATTTTTCTTTGTTATTTGATTTTCAAACACCTTGATTTCTCACACCTTAGCTTATCTATCTATCCTATCTATAGGATCTTTTGTTTTGTGAGAAAGAGTTGTTTGTGGTCTTTGAGATCACCAAGTGTTATATCCTTCCATCTTTGTGATATCCCTCTAGTGAGAGGTGATAGTGTTGATATCCCTTAAGTGTGAGGTGATTGTGGAAGTGGTGTTTGGCTCCCTCTAGCGAGAGGTGGAGATTGAGTTGAAATCCCTCAAGTGTGAGGTGATTGTTATTGGTTGTTTGGCTTTGTGCTTATCCCTTATTTGTGAGGGATATTGTGTTGGTTGTGCCTTGCCTCTAGTGAGAGGTTGTATTATTAGAGAGAGGAGTTGTGCACTCCCAAAGTATATTTACCCAAATCCTCAGTGGAGGTTCCCTGTGTGGGAAGTTCTGTGTGGACGAGTTAGTGGAAATCCTTCTGTGTGAAGGCGGGAACGTAGAGCTGTGTGCTTGAACCTCGAAACATATCATGTGTTTGCGTTTGATCCACTTTCTCTAACTCTCTCTCTCTTTACAATGTGCATTGCATCTTATTGTCATATCATATATATGCTTGGTTTGTTTGTGTGCCATACTTGTGTTAACCAAGAGAGCTTCATATAGCACCTCAACTCTTATTCAGAGGAATCAAGAGGAGTTAGTTCAAGCCCTTCACTGGAAATTCGGCTACGCTCTTTGGTTACACTAAGTGTGTTGCAATTAAGTTTTTAATTTCGCATTATTTGTCATAGATTAGCCTTACACCTATTCACCCCTCCTCTAGATGTACTTTCAAGTGGTATCAGAGCCTACGCTCCTGATATTAGGTTTAACCACCTAGGAGTGTGATCTTGGTTGCTAATCTAGATTTGCATTTTGCACACTTATATTGTTTACACACACACTAATGGATTTCATGATCACTCCTATGTTTGATGTTTCTAACATCAACATATGGAAGATTAAGATGAGTATGTATCTCATGACAATAGGTTTGCATGTTTTCCTTGCCGCTACCAAGAATCCTATCTTAGTAATAGCAAGCATATAGGGGCCAATGCATAAGTCCTTGAGGCACTTAGAAGCACGCTTAGCAAAGAATATCTTATGAGGTTTCTAATTGTGATTCCGCTTTTGCAGTGTGGAACACGTTGACTTCTCTCGCTCTCCAAAAGACGAATCATATGGAGATGGAATCTAGTGAGGATGAATCTGAACAACGATGCTACATGATCCAAGAGAATGACTCCCTTGAGGTATATTTGGAATCTCAACTAGATGATTGTGCTAGTTCTTCAGGAGATGATATTATTGATGCCGATGCATCAAATGAAGAACTTTCTATTGTATGTATTGTGAAAAAATATAAAGCTTTGAAAAAGAAAAATTTAGACTTAACAAAGAAAATAAGGATTTATGTTCAAAACTTGATTTGGCTTTGCAAGAGAAAGTGGAGATTTCTAATGAAAGGGATTCATTAAAATCTAAACTTGAGCTTGCCCTAAATGAAAACAAGATTTTGAAAAGTAAAAATGATTGTGAAAATGTTTTAAAGAAAAATGAGGATTTGACTTCAAAACTTGACTTTCTTATAAAAGAAAATGAATCTTTGAAACACAAAATTATTTCTATTTCCAAAGAATTGGATTTGGTTTCTAAAAAAAATATTTCTTTGCAAAATGATATTAATTCACATGTTTACCATGCTAGTGTAGTTTCATCTTCTAGCATACCTATTGCATGCACCTCTTCTTCTTCCATGATTGAAAATGATATTTGCTTGTTAAAGAAGAGTGTTGATTGTTTGGGCTCCACTTTGAGCCATTGTGCCATGAACCATACACGTTTGGAATCTATGTTTCGAAAGAAACAAGTTCCTCCTATGCATGCACTCAAACCACGTCATACACATGCTTCTCACGTTCACACTCATAACACCATGTATGCTCATGTGTACACTTGTACACATTGTTGACGTAAGGGCCACCTTGCTAAATTTTGTTATGATAGGATACATGATTCAAATTTAGCAAATAAATTTGTTTGGGTTAAGAAAGGTGCTAACCCCCATGGACCCAAAAGTATATGGGTACCAAAGACCACTCCTATTCTATTTGATGTGGGTGTGGGCTCTCACATGACGTGAGAGTGATGGTGCCATGAGGGATGCGTTTCGAGCCTAAAGATGACAATTTGGATGCATCACTTTCAGGGGAAGTTTGGTGGGAGGACCACCTGGTTTGGATTGAGATATGGAGATGTGCCCTCTCGATTTTGGTAACGATCTCTAACTCCCATTTAGTTTACATGCTTTTCATATTATTGATTTTAGCATGTCATGTTTTAATACTCATTATGCCATATGCCATGAAAATTAGACCAATGAAATACATGAATAGTAATTGAGATACACCCATGTTCATATGGATCCATCTTTTTGTGTTCTCATATTTGTTTAGCTATTATAAATATCATAGCTTTAATATCATGGGCATTTACCATAATGATCATATGAGTTTTGTTTTAATTTTTATGCTTTATGTTTTGATTACACGTTTAGATGTTAGTTTTCATAAAACTTAAGCATATACTTGTACAACTAGTGAGCTACAAATAGACTATTTTATGTTTGTACTTAAATGCTCATTTGTACCCATTAGATGTACTAGTATAGCCTAGTTTTGATGATTCATACATTTTGACTTGTATTCCATATTTTTTACATGTTTTCATGTTTGTGTTTAAACTTCATGTATATGTCTATTTTGTCTAAACTATTAGTATAACATATACATCCTTGAGCCACTTGCCTTCATGCATATACTTTTGTGAACTCATTTATTTTTGGATATGTATGTATACTCTAGTTTGTACAAAACATACATATACCTTGAAGGATTCTTAGTTTTGATGATTTTCGTGTTTTCGTTTATAAAGAAATTTGACATTGAGCTTAATTGCCTATTTTCATGATGATGTTTTTCACATAACTCTTATACACTCACTTTACTTATTGTTTTTCATGATTTATTTTTATGAGTATGATATGTGCTATATAGATTTTGAGTGTTGATGATCTGTGACTTACATGTTTTTAATAGAATATATTATTATTTATTCCTTGCTTGAAAGATTTCGTACTAGTTTTCAAGATTATCATAAAACTAGTTGCGATATTCTTCATTTTGGTAGAATTTTTCAAACATGTTATATTTTCGAATCCTATTTTTGAAAACCCCTACCCTTAATGGGCGGTTGGATGGGCGACCATGCCTTGTATGCTCATATTGAAAATCAATTTAATCATGTGTATGAAATGAGTGGTAGGGAGTATGAGTTATACACTTGATTATCATTGTGTTTTCAATTGGTATCACAATTGATATCCATTTTTATATACTCATATTGTTTTTTATATATGTATGCTTTAACTTCAAATAGTATCAATCTTGGTTGGTATTTAATTTTTCATACATATAAATGTGTTTTAATTGTGCTTACTATATCTCTATATCTTTGAGCACAAATTTGGCTATGCTAAGCTTGATTCTTTAATAACAATTATTTTCATTTGGTATCTTATACAAATTTATGCATCGTTTTTATTATGTTTCATAAAGGGGGAGAAAATCCATGTTTTACCTTTCAATCGTTTTGTTTACATTAGTATCCTTCTCCCACACTTTATGTTAAAAATTGAATCTCAGTTTTCTTTTGGTTTCCATTACTCCTAATGAAAAATTATTTTCAATTAGGTATATGTTTAACCAAAAAGTTTGGTTTATGTTTTTCATTTGGTATCAAAAGTATTAAATATTTTCAATTGGTTTTTACAATTGATATCAAGATTTACTATATATGTATATCTTTCAATTGGTATCAAAATATTGTTGGTTTCTTCAAAATATTTTGTTTATTTTCACTTGATATTATAAATTGATATCATGATGTTTCTATGTATACCTTCATGCGAAATTGATATATTTTTCAATTGGATATCATAATGTTTTGATTTGTATTGCTTATATGTAAGGGAAGCTTAACATCTTCTCTATATATATTCGTGTTGAGTGTATGTCATATTAAAGTAATTGACTTTTTTTAGTATGTAGTACACGTGTGTAATAGGTGCTTCACATCTCCTTTTATACATTACATATTATACTTTATGTGGTTAGGGTTTAGTCATCTCTTTTCATATAAATGCATGTATGTTAGGGTTTAGTCATCTCTTTTCATCTCTTTTCATATAAACTTATTTTGATAAACCTATTCATGTATTTGGGTTTTGTATTTAGACAAACTTATTTTTGGATTAATGTCAAAAATATAGATATAATACCTTTCATGTATATTGGATTCTATCCATATACAAACATGCTTTAAAGTTGTTTAAATATCATGTTTTTGTATTTACATGTGTTTTGGTAAAATCGGATTTCCATTTCAAAAATTCAAGTTTTGAAAATACAGTTTTTGGTTTAAGGCAAATTTTTCATGTCACAAAAATAGTTCAAATTGTTTAAAATATGTGTTGAATTTTGTCACACATGTTTGTATTTCAAAGTTATAATAAGAACTAATTTTTGTGGAATTTATGAGATTTTATGGTATTTAATAGAAGATAAAATACCCAAGGTTTTAATCCCAAATTAGCTGGACTGGCTGACTGCCGGTCGACTGGACCGGTCGACCATAGCAGTAGTCGGTCGACCGGTGCGGTCGACTGACGTGCACAAGCGTGCACGCCAGCTTGAGCTGGTGGACCGGTCGACCGGGACGGTCGACCGTCCAGAGAGCTCTGCTCTCTGGAAATGGCCCGGTCGACCTGGACGGTCGACCGGCAGAGAGCTCTGCTCTCTGTAACCAGTCTCGGTCGACTGAAGGGCTCAACGGTCAAAAATATGACCGTTGGCCGGTCGACCGCCCGGTCGACCGGAAGGGCAAATTTGCCCTTTCCTGCTACCAACGGGCAGATTTTTGTAGGGGCTATATATACCCCCATTTGAGTTTGTTTTAAACAAGTTTTCCAAGAGCTAAAATTCCTATTCTTTCTAGTGTTTATACACAAGTTTTCAAAAGAGTTTTTAAGCCAAAAAGATTTATCTTCATTTGTTTTTCAAGGGTTGAAAAATCAAGAAAAATAGAGATTTGGGATATTTGTCTGTTCTTCATTTCTATCAAATTCTAGTTGTTTTCCTAAGTATTTTTCTTTGTTTTTGATTTTAAAACACTTGATTCCTCACACTTGAGCTTATCTATCTATCCTATCTATAGGATCTTTTATTTGTGAGAAAGAGTTGTTTGTGGTCTTTGAGATCACTAAGTGTTATCTCCTTCCATCTTTATGATATCCCTCTAGTGAGAGGTGATAGTGTTGATATCCCTCAAGTGTGAGGTGATTGTGAAAGTGGTGCTTAGCTCCCTCTAGTGAGAGGTGGAGATTGAGTTGAAATCCCTCAAGTGTGAGGTGGTGATTGTTCTTGGTTGTTTGGCTTTGTGCCTATCCCTCATTTGTGAGGTTGATATTGTGTTGGTTGTGCCTTGCCTCTAGTGAGAGGTTATATTATTGGAGAGAAGAGTTGTGTACTCCAAAGTTGTATTTACCTAAATCCTCAGTGGAGATTCCCTGTGTGGGAAGTCTTGTGTGGACGAATTAGTGGAAATCCTTCTGTGTGAAGGCAGGGACGTAGAGCTGTGTGCTCGAACCTCAAAACATATCCGTGTGTTTGCGTTTGATCCACTTTCTCTAACTCTCTCTCTCTTGCATTGTGCATTGCATCTTATGTCATATCATATATATACTTGGTTTGTTTATGTGCCATACTTGTGTTAACCAAGAGAGCTTCATGTAGCACCTCAACTCTTATTCAAAGGAATCAAAAGGAGTTAGTCCAGAGCCCTTCACTGGGAATTCGGCTACACTCTTTGGTTACACTAAGTGTGTTGCAATTAAGTTTTTATTCTGCATTATTTGTCATAGTTAGCCTTACACCTATTCATCCCCCCTCTAGGTGTACTTTCACATCCACCATCACTATATCATCCCTCACCAAGGTATCCTCTACAATATTGTCAACGTGATGAAATTTTCAACAAAAGGAAATACACAATCTCATCTATCAATACAATGGTTTTGAAGATTATTATGAAGATGAAGGGATTGTCTATAGAAGGCGAAGGAGGTTCGCTAATCCTAACCTAAGAGGAGAGGTGGACTTCCTAATTCTAAAAGAAGAAACAATTTTCTAATTATATTCATGACAAAGGAGGAGGAAACTTTAACCCCGATGAGTTTAGGATCCCTTTTTTTTGATAGAAATCTCGATATTGAGTTATCCTTGTTTTGGATTGACCAAGTTGATAGGTTGTTTCACATGATATTCTCATGGAGGATTATGTTAAGTTTGTGGCTTACAACTTAAAGGAAAAGCAACAAATGGTGGAATCAATTGCAAAACATCTATATGCAATAAGGCAAACGACCTATGAGGACTTGGAGGAGGATGAGACACTTCTACAAGATAAATTTCTCCCTCCAGATTATCATCAAATTTTATTCCAATAATTTGAGAGTTTCTTCCAAGGAAATAGAACCGTTACCGCATATACTAATAAGTTCTATCGGCTTTTCTCTCGCTATGAATTATCTATGATTGAAGAACAACTAGCTGCAAAGTGCACTAGAGGGCTTATGTATTCAATAAAAAACACGTACTCTCACACATGTTCTTTCATGATGAAGCTCATAACCTTGCTTTGGAGGCAGAAGAATTGATGATTTGTCCCCTACCTTTCATGAGATTTTATCAGTAGAACGTAACAGCGGAGCAATATCAGTAACTACCAATTGAAGAGCAACCACTAGGGAGATTGATCATCGACTAACATGACTGCAACCTACAATCATATAAGTGATAAGGTATACAAACTGATGTTACTTTTTTGCAAAATCTTCAAGAGGATGTCAGCGAAGCAAAATGATTTAATGATAATGATTTGGCTATAAAGCCCACTCCACCTATTTCTAGTCCAAAAAAAGAGAAGCCAAAATTCATATCCATATGCAACCGATGCGAGTTCTATGTGAAATCAAAGGAAATAAAGTAACGCATTTCTTTAGAAGAAGTTTTTACAACCACTGAAATTTCCGAGAAGATAGACAAATCATTGGAAGAGCACAAAGAAGTTGGGTACGACAAGCTTTTGGAAACATTACCACCCATGAAAGATAATCAGCAAAATGGTACATTTATTCTTCATAGTTTCAAAGATCCATTCATCCAAAAGAACAGTGCAAAAGATAAAAGTTCTAAATTCTTCATGTTCGTATCACCTACTATCAGCATGTGGATGCAACTTGTTTTATAAGGTATGCCAAATTCATCCCAATCATACTTTGAAATATCTTCTTCATGGAAGCAAACCATTGACTTATGGGCGCATGATGTATATGTATGGCTGGATAATGAAAGAGCACCAATCAAACTCTCTCTCAAGCCGTGTTTTCATAAAATTACATTGTTCATCATTTCCTTTATGGAATTCGAAGAGGTTCTCTTGAAGAGAGAGGGACTGATGTAGGAAGGCAAAGCCAAGAATTCAGGCTCAACAGCAGACCAGACCTAGATCTCGGTCAACTGTGTCAACTGAGAAAGGGTGCTAAACATAAAGGTCGACCATCTGATCGACCTCCTAACAATAGAAGACAAGCAAAGAAAAGCACAGACTATCGGTCGACCGCCCGGTCGACCGACCAGATGAAGAAGACCAAGCGCTAGTTGACCGGCCAGAACTAGATGCAAGATCAGAGAGCCTAGTCTCATAGCCGGTAAACCGCTCGATCGGCTGACAATACGGAGAAGACCTAGCGGTCAATCGATCGGTCGATCGCCAGACAAGGATCAGATAGATTCTGAGTTAAATTAGGATTTTGTTTTTACATCCAAATTAGACTCTGATTAGTTTCTCTTTCTTTATTTTGAATTCAAATTTTCTAAATAGATTAGGACTCTTTTGTAAGCCTATAAAAAGGCCTTTGTATTTTTTATTTTGTATTCAACAATTATTCAACTTTGATCAATAAACATTGAGTTTATCCCCTTTATTCCTCGCGGATTCGATTTGCCTATCTTGCCCATAGATTTGAGTGTTGTGCTCATACATTTAAGTACGTTCCTACCTGAAGGTTCCTTCTAGAGTTCATTGGCGTTAGAACAAGATCTAACCGGTGTTGTTCGCTTCCCTGCTCCGCGCAAAAAACCTCAGATCCAGCAATAAAATTTGGTACTCTAAATCCATCAAAAGCATCTTTTCCAATAGCGAAGACGGGTAGACTATTGGGAAGAATCGTATTAGAGTTCCAAATACTCTATTGAAAGGGGAAAATCAGTGGTTGTCAAGTGGAAAACCAAATTATAAAAAGGTTGGCAGTGCATTGCTGTCGATGTTGTTATTTTGTTAGTGAAATTTTCTTTTAGTAATATTTGATCATTAGAAATTGTAAAGGAGCAAGAGTATTGGAGAATTTATTCCTATAAAAAGAGTATATAGGCCCTTAATTTTGTGAAATATTTTGCTACAACCACCTAGTTTACTTCATAATTAGAAAAATACTTAGCGTTATAATTTGATTCGCTACAGCCTTATCCACGTCAGTAAAAACTGATTCCTCTCAACTACCACTTGTTTATATATTTTCATTTCCTAGCTTGTCCTTCCCCAATGCACCTGAAGTTGCTCACCACTAAACCTTGATCCAAACACAGAGTAATCGCGGCTCAGTCTTTTGCAGATCTCATTTTGTTCATGCTCGCGATAAATTCTTTAAGGACTGACTGGGAAATAGGACATTTTGTGAGGGCTCGATCATGCTCGTAGTCCTGACAAAACCACAAAAGTATGGCATTTTGTGAGCACTGTGACCATGATCGCAGGTCACAGTCCTCATAAAGACTCAAATATAAGATATTTTTGTGAATACTATGATCATGTTGTAATACTAATAAAGAGGACTATGATCATGGTCGCAATCATATAAAGACTCAGAAACATTAAGCGGATTACGATCATGATCGCAGTTCTTATAAATAGTGTATTTATGAGGACTTGATCAACACAGTATTTAATAAGGGCCTACGTCCTCGGGGCAAGGGAGAGAGAGATTTTATTGATTCAACAATCAATACAAACTAATACAGAGGGATACTTGAGGGAATTCTTAGGTGATACAATACATGAGGGATCTAGCCCTTATTTATAGCCACAGAGTCCCTGGATTAAGTGTTGGCCTAAAGGCCCATCACTCTAGTTTTGATGATGATTAACTCATGTAGTAGTTATAGTACTAATGATCTTGTGTTTAATTAGTCTCAGATTTGTGATTAAGATCTTAGTAGGTGATCAGCATTAATAAAAGAATTTAAAGTCAAGTTTGGAGCTAGTACGTGTTGATTCAAGAGCCTATGCATCAAGACAACATCAAGTACTCAAGAGGAATCTAGCTCATTGGATCAAGTTTGGACCAAGTCAAGAAGGAGAAGAAGACTTCAAGTGAAGCCCTTCAAGAGAAGACTTGTGTCTAGGTTTGTTTTAAGATTTTATTTTTAGATAAAATGTAAAGGATAGAATAGTTGGTGGATTGCTTAAGTATCATATATACACACACTCAAGATTTATGTGTTTTCATAAAAGGATTTTCATTTGAAAAATACCGTTTGGTTTTTGGAATTCAAAGTATACATGTCTTTAACCAAAACCGTTTTAGTGCTTAATTGTCAAAAACATAGATATTTCATCTTTTATGTGTAGTGGATCATATCCATACACTATACTTTAAAAGTGTTTAAAATATCTCATTTTTGTATCTGGAGAAGTTTTGAAAAAATACAGATTTTGTTTATAGCCAAATTTCTAAGTTACAAAAATAGTTCAAAATATTTGAAACATGTTTTGATTTTTACTCAAACATGTTTGTATATCAAAGTATAATACTGAACTTATTTTTGTAAATTTTTAGATATTTTATGAAATTTTATTAAAGGAAAAAAACAGTTTTCAATCCCTATCATGTTCTGTTTTGGCTTCTGCCGGTCGACCGCACGGTCGACCGAGCCAGGAGTCAGTCGACCGAGGCGATCGACCGACGTGCACAAGCGTGCACGCCTAATTTGGATGGAGGGCCGGTCGACCGCCAGAGAGCTTCTACTCTCTGGAAATGACCCCGGTCGACCGGGCGGTCAACGGCAGAGAGTTCTGCTCTCTGTATCCAGGCCTCGGTCGACCGGCCGGTCGACCGACGTCCCAACGGTCGAAAATATGACCGTTGGCGGTCGACCGGGCCGGTCGACCGACAGCAGTCTGGACTGCTGATTGGACCCCAACGGCTAGTTTTTCTTGGCCTATAAAATGGGGGTTCCTTGGACTGTTTTCTATAAGATTTGAAGAGTATTTTTGGGCTAGTTTTTCCTACCCATATCAGTGGTTATATCCACATGTTTTAGAGCCAATATTTCCAAATCAAAAGGAGAGTTTTTCAAGAGTTTTCAAAAGTGATTTTCTTGAGTTTTTTACCACAACTTCCATCCTTGTTTTTCTCACACAAAACTTGAGCTATCCATTGCTATACCTATCCTATAGGGATCATTGTTGTGAGAGGATTTTAGGTGATCAAAGTGTTTAGATCACCAATGTTTTCATCTTTGCTTTGAGGAAGCGGACTCGTGTGTTCGTGGTGTTTTGAGTTCTACTGAGAGCTCTTTGTAGAGGTACGGTCTCGGCAAGCTTGCGTGCTTGCGGTGTGTCGTTTTTGCGGGAACAAGAGAAGGACTAGAGAGTCCAAAGGAGTTCAAGTGTGAACTCACTTGTAGGTGTTGCGGCACCGAGTGATCCGTGGGATCGATTATAGTGGAAATCCTTCATAGTGTTGAAGGCAGGGACGTAGAGTGATTAGTCTACAATTCTGCATTATTATATCACATTTTCTCACCCGATTTATGAATAAAATGTCGGTCCAAACCGTGTTTTTGGTCTCTCTTGCAGGTAATCAAGAGTTTAAGGGCAAAGAAGTAATAAGAGCTTAATTAAACCCAATTTCAGGTAATTAAATCCGCATTACTTGGAGGCCAAGCAAGGGAACTCTAGAAGATACATTGAACCTAGAACCTTTGCTCATGTCAGATGAATATTCGGGCGAAATTACCAGAAACTGAATATACTAAGAAGGTCCCCGAAGCGACACGGATTCCCTCACCAAAACCAGGGACTTTTGTCCCTGGTATTGCCGCGGATCGCGGCAATTGCAATCGCGGATCCGCGACAGTCTGGTGGGGCCACGCGTCGATCGTCGACGCGTGGCCCCGTCTCATCTTCTGGAATCATCCTATGCCTATAAACAGCCCTGTAGTTGGCCAAAGCGCAAGCAGTTTTTGATTTTAGGAGAAGTTTTGTATTTTAAGGTAGTGTAGTGTAGGTGTTCTTCTTCTTCTGGTATTTTGTATTTTATTTTGTTAGATCTTGTAGTAGGGTTGAGAGATTCAGAAAGATAGAGAGGGATTGATGTAATAGATGGTGACAATCTATCTAAAGGTGCCTTCTTTCTTCTCCAATGTAATCTTCTCCATCTTCTACATGATACTTGCCTAACTTTCTTCTTCTCATGGCAATCTAACTACTAACCACTAACATCTAACCACTTACTTGATAATCCACATGAATCTAGTAGCCTCTACAAGGCCTTGCTCTTGCAAGAGCCATTTATGGCTCATGATGACGGGTTCTAACATCTAACTTGCTAACTTGCTAACCAAGTAAACTCTCTTATTTCATGCTTGCTACTAATGGTTTGATGATCTAATGTTTGTATTAGCTTGCTCTTGATGCAAGTTTGAATGAGAAGAACCATCTTATTTGCCAAGCTTTGTATCATCTCTTGAAGCCAAGGATTAGTGATGGCCAAGGATCCATGTGAGGCAACTATCACTAAGAGATTAGCATGGTTAGTGGAGCAATTAGTAGTAGTAGTCATGAGTTTTCTTTTATCTTGTTTTAAAAATTATTTCCAAATCCTTTTATCATTTTCTATCGATGTTTTCATCATCCTCTTAGTTCACCTTTGTTTCATCTTCTTTTCTATTTTGTTTTCTAAACGACTTCTCTTTATTTTTCACATCGCCGTTTTCATCGTCTTCTCCGCCTACCACATGCTTGATTTCCTTTTCTTTTCTTTTCTTTCCTTTTTTCTAATTCTTTAACAAAGAAGAACTGTTAACAAACGACGTGAATAGTGACTGTTAATGCTTCTATCGCCTCCCGTCCCTATAGATTCGACCCGTTGAGCCAATGCTATAACGAAATATCGAGGGAACATTAGCACATACGAGCTTGTACATTGATTTCATAAAACACATTTTGAGTGCTAGTTCCGCCCCGATCATGAGCAAGTGTGCTTGAACCTCGAAACAATTCTCCCGTGTTTGCGATTGCTCTCTCTATCTCTTACTTGTCTTTATATCTTGCATGCTTATATTGTCCTTATCTTTATATGCTTGATATATTGTGTGCTTAATTGATATATGTTTGGGAATTGTTTGCTCACACTTGTATTCAACCAAGAGAGTCAAAGCGGCACCTCAACTCTTATCTAGAGGAATCTTGAGGAGTTAGTCTAGAGCCCTTCACGGGGAATTCGACTATACTCTTGTGTTATACCTTGTGTGTTTTAGCTAAAGAATTGTTAGTTTGTTCAAAAAGTTTTAATTTCACATTAATTCACCATTAGGTTAGCTAGTCACCTATTCACCCCCCTTCTAGGTGATTTCAATGGTATCAAAGCCAAGTGCTCTTGATTTGGGTCTAACAACCTTGATTTAAAGATCCTCATTTTATAGCTAATCACAGTATTTGTAAACACACATGGATTTCATGTCACCTCCCACCTTTGACATTCTTAACATCCAAACTTGGAAGGTTAAGATGTCTATGTACCTCAAAGGCCTAAGCATTCATGTTTATCTTGCTACCATTAAAGATTTATTTGTTAATAATAGCAAGTATATTGAGGCTAACTCAAAAGCCATCCATGCTTTGAAGAGTACCCTAAATAATGATTATTTATGTAGGGTTGCTAATCTTGACTCAGCTTTTGTAGTTTGGAACACCATCATCTCCGTTGGCGAACAAGAACAATACTATGCGGGGAGCGACTCGGATGTTGGAAGTGAAGCTTCCAACGTATGCTACATGGTCCAAGGGGATAACCCCCTTGAGGTAAATACCGAATCCGAGCTAGAAGAGGATGTTGATATGCCATATGATGAGCTTGCATCTTTTTGTCAACAACTCCTTGAAAAATATGAATTGCTTAAAAGGACAACAAGAAAATGAAAAATAATTTTGATTGCTTGTTAAAAGAAAATGATTCTTTTAAAAATAAAATTGCATGCATTGAAAAAGATAATGAGTTTTTGAAAAATGAGAATATTTCTTTGTCCTCTAAGCTAAATGATCTTTGTAAAGGAAATACTTCTTTGAAAGATAAAATTATTTTGGTGAAAAAACAAAAGAAAATTTCTTTGCATGAAAACACTTCTTTACAAAGAAAAATAGTTGAAAAAGAAAATATTTCTAAAAAAAAAAGATTTTTGATCATGCTTTTCATGCCATAATTATTGATAAAAATGAAATAAATTTTTGAAAAATAAAATTAATTGTTTGAGCTCAACTTTGAGCGAATGTGCATTTAACCATAATAGATTGGAAACCTTGTTTCAAAAGAAATAAGTTCCACATGTTCATGCACATCACCCACAACATGCATATGCACACTTTGCACGTCATGATCACACTCACACACATATGCATCTTAGAGTGTACAAATGTACACATTGCGGTCGCAAAGGGCATTTAGAAAAATTTTGTTATGATAAAGTAAATGCTATTAATTTTGTTAACAAAATTGTTTGGGTTCCATTAGATGCTAACCCCCGTGGACCCAAAAGAAAATGGGTACCAAAGTCCCCACCTCTTGTGTTTGATGTTGGTGTGGGCTCTCACATGACGACGTGAGAGTTTGGTGCCTTGGTGGTGGATGCACATGGACTTGATGGACACACATTTGGGCACCGCTATCAAGGAGGTTTGGTGGGACGACCACCATGCTTTGGAGATTTGGAGTATAGTTCTTTGATTTGGTAACTATCTCTAAAAACTCCTAGTTTATTTACATGCTTTTAATTGATGATTTTTAGCATGTTTTAGTTTTATGTTAAAATGTTCATGTTGTGCTTCATGTGGTAAATACTTGTTTAGATGTAGTCTTATCAAAACTTGTGTATACATGTGTACAAGTAGTGAACAACTTTTGATTCATATACGTTTGCACTTCATTGCTCATTTGTACTCATTACATGCACATGTATAGCCTAGTTTTGATGATTCACTCATTTACACATGTTTTGCCTATTTTCATGTTTTATCTATATGTATCTTTTATTTAAAACTAATAAATATACATGTATGCCCTTGAGTCTCTTACCTTCATGCAAATTATATCATAGACTCTTTTTATGTCTGGGATATGTATGCATATTGTTAGTTTTTGATAAAACATACATATACCTAGAAGTTTATTTTTAATGAAAATAAAATTTTCATGATTTTCATATTTGTTTGATAAAATGATATTCATGTTTATTTTGAGCCTAATTGACTATTTTCATGGAAAATTCTACTTACATGATTATTGTACACTCACATTATTACTTTATTTATTCATGACTTAGTTCATGAACACTTTATGAGCTTTATAGATTTCGAATGTCAATACTTATGTATCTGGTATGATTCATGTTACAAATATGTTTTTGCTTTCATGTTTTGAAGGATCTTAACTAGTTTTTAAAAAATATTTTTAACTAGTTAATTATTCTTCATTTGGTAGTGTTTTTCACAATAAAAATACTTTTAAACTCTTATTTTCGAAAACCCCTAGCAACCCCTTCATGGGCAGACGGATGGGCGACCATGCCTTGTATGCCTTATTGAAAATCTTTTATCTTGTGCATGAAAAGGGTGGTCATTTATGAGTTATATACTTGTTTCACATCATAGTTTCAATTGGTATAACAATTGACATTTTTTTATATATACTCATAATTTATTTTCTATATATGTATGCTTCACATTTCAAATAATATCAATTTCTATTGGTATTCTCATTTTCATACATATATAATTTGCTTGTGCTTGATTTACAAAATATTTACATATTAAAGCACAAAGTTGGTTTATGCTAAGCTTGATTTAAATCTTGTTTTCAATTGGTATCTCGATTGATATTTTTAAGCTTATGCATTATTTTCAATTGGTATCAATATGTTTCGTATTTCAATTGGGTTTATATTTCAATTGATATCACACATGTTTTACCTATTTGGAATAAAATTTATCATGTATTTCAATTGGTATTTCAAAATTTAATTTAATTTAAATTGGTATCAATATACAAATATTTCTTTCATTGATATCAAATGTAAAAAATTTCAATTTCAATTGGTATCACAAATTTCTATTTCATATGGTATCTATATCTTGTGATATCTCATAATTATTTGTTGAAAAATTCAAATTTGTATTGTTTATTTACAATGGTATAAACATTTGTGTTAAAAAATTTTTGATATGTCTTTCCTATATGCAAGGGGAGCTTAACATCTCTTCTACATATAGATTCATGTTGAGTATATCTTATATTGAGAAGCTTGACAACTCTTCTTTATGCGATACACGTTTGTAGGGGGAGCTTCACATCTTCTCTTATGCATTGCGTATTATGCGTTATGTGAGTTAGGACTTGTCATCCCTTCTTCATGTAATGCATATATGCAGGGAGCTAACTTAACGTCTTCCTATTCATGAATGTATATTGATATACATCTTTATTATTGATTTGTTTTATCTTACCCCTTTGTTGATGACTGACAAAAAAGGGGGAGAAAGATTTTGATTTTATATATGCATATTTGAGTTTTTGCATATATTGAGTAGTTTATGCATCTTGTTTTAGAAAATGGAAAGAATGTTTTTGAATGTTTAAGAATGTTTAAACAAAAAGGGGGAGAAAAGTTTTTGGAAAAAGGATTTTGGATTTTGTGTTTTTGTCTCTCACCTTGTTGATGCATATCTATTTGTTTAGTTTCATGTACTTTATTGCAATATATATTGTTTATTGTTATGCATGTTAAGGGGGAGCTTCTATGATGCTTAACTTTAATCCATACATATATAACTCCATGAGTTTTATCATCATCAAAAAGGGGGAGATTGTTGGCCCAAAGGCCCATCACTCTTGTTCCGATGATGATTAACTCATGTAGTTATAGTACTAATGATCTTTTGTTTAAATAGTCTCAGATTTGTGATCAAGATCTTAGTAGGTGTTTAGCTTCAAAAAAGGATTTAAAGTCAAGTTTTAGAGCTAGCACGTGTTGATTCAAGAGCCAATGCATCAAGACCACATCAAGTATTCAAGAGGAGTCTAGCTCATTGGCTCATGTTTGGACCAAGTCAAGAAAAGGAGAAGAAGACTTCAAGTGAAACACTTCAAGAGAAGACTTGTGTCTAGGTTTGTTTTGATTTTATTTTTAGATAAAATGTAAAGGATAGAATAGTTGGTGGATTGATCAAGTATCATATACACACACACTCAAGATTTATTTGTGTTTCATAAAGGATTTTCATTTGAAAAATACCGGTTTGGTTTTTGGAATTCAAAGTATACATGTCTTTAACCAAAACTGTTTTAGTGCTTAATTGTCAAAACTATAGATATTTCATCTTTTATGTGTAGTGGATCATATCCATATACTCTATGCTTTAAAAGTGTTTTAAATATCTTATTTTGTATTGGTGAAGTTTTAGAAAAATCTATTTAGAAAAATACAGATTTTGTTTTTAGCCAAATTTCTAAGTTACAAAAATAGTTCATTGATTTTTACTCAAACATGTTGTATATCAAAGTATAATACTGAACTTATTTTTGTAGATTTTTAGAGATTTTATAGGATTTTATTAAAGGAAAAATAACAAGTTTTCAATCCCTATAATGTTCTGTTTTGGCTTCTGCCGGTCGACCGCACGGTCGACCAAGCCAGGAGTCGGTCGAAGGCGGTCGACTGACATGCACAAGCGTGCACGCCTAGTTTGGCTGGAGGGCCGGTCGACCGCCAGAGAGCCTCTGCTCTCTGGAAATGGCCCTACTCGACCAGGCGGTAGACCGGCAGAGAGTTCTGCTCTCTGTATCAAGGCCTCGGTCTACCGGCCGGTCGACCGATGTGTAAGTTCACCTAGAGGGGGGGGTGAATAGGTGATGGCTAATCTAATGGTCACTTAATGCCAAATAAAGCGGAATTAAATACTATTATGACCTAAACAAACTATTTAAACTAAACACAACGTATAACACAAGAGTGTAGCCGAATTCCCCGTGAAGGGCTCTGGACTAACTCCTCTAGATTACCCTAGATAAGGGTTGAGGTGCCGCGTTGGCTCTCTTGGTTGAATACAAGTGTTAGCAAACAATCCCACGCATATATATATCAATAAGGCGCACAAGTATATCAAGCATATAAAAGATAAATACAATAATTGAATGCAAGATATAAACAAGGAGATAGAGAGAGAGTGAGCAATCGCAAACACAAGGGATTTGTTTCGAGGTTTGAGAACACTTGCTCTACATCCCCGCCTTCGACACACGAAGGATTCCACTATAATTGATCCCTTCGGATCACTTGGTGCCGCAACACCTACAAGCTCTCAGACTCCCTAGTCCGTACACACCGCAAGCCCACCGGCTCGCCGAGGCCACACCTCAAATAAAGAGTTCACACACGAACTCGAAACACCGAGTCCCCGCTAGGACCCGAAACAATGCGAACACAACCGTCCGCCTCCTCAAAGAGCAAAGATGAACTTTGGTGATCACAACTCTTGATCACCTAAAATCCTCTCACAACAAATCCCTATAGGTAGATATAGCAATGGATGGCTCAAGTGTTTGTGTGAGAAAACTAGGATGGAAGTGGTGGAGGAAAACTCAAGAAAATCTCTTTTAACACTCTTGATAAAACTTTCCTTTTGATTGGAAATATTTGCTCTCAATTTTGTGGAGAAAAACCTCTGAAAAGAGTAGGAAAAACTGGCTCTAAAAGTCTCCAAAAATCTTAATCAAAACAGCCCCAAAAGCCCCTTTTTATAGAGTCTGGAAAACTAGCCATTAGGGTCTGACAGAGCTGTCGGTCGACCGCTCGGTCGACCGGCCAACGGTCATATTTCAGACCGTTGTGCCATCGGTCGACCGGTCGGTCGACTGAGGCCAGATACAAAGAGCAAGTCTCTCTGTCCGGTCTACCGGTCAGTCGACCGGGGCACTTCAAGAGAGCAGAGCTCTCTGGACGGCCGACCGGGTCGGTCGACCGGCCACCTGCCAGAACTGGCGTGCACGTCTGTGAACGTCGGTCGACCGTGACGGTCGGCCGACTTCAAGCTGCGGTCGACCGGCTGAAGCCAGGAAACAAAGTTAAGGGATTAAAAACTAAGTCTTTTTGATTGAAGTAAAATCCCATAAAAACACAGAAAATCTACAAAAATAGTTTTACCAGTATTCTTTGATAAACAAACATGCTTGCACAAAATCAAGACATGTTACAAATAATTTGGACTATTTTGTAACTTAGAAAATTTGGCTTAAAAATGAAAACAGTATTTTTCCAAAACTTGATTTTTCCAAAACTTATTTTTCCAAAACTTCACCAAAACAAAAAACAAGATATTTAAACTACTTTTAAAGCATAGTGTGTATGGATATGATCCACTACACAAATATGGTGAAATATCTATGTTTTTGACATTATGCACTAAACATGGTTTTGGATAAAACATATAAACTTGAATACCAAAAATCAAGCATGTATTTTTCTAAAAGAAAATCTTTTGTAAAACTATCAAGAGTGTGTGTATATATACTTGAGCAATCCACCAACTACTCTATCCTTTATATTTTATCTAAAAATAAAATCTTCTAAAAACAAACCTAGGCTCAATTCTTCATCTTCTTGAAGTCTTCACTTGAAGCCTTCTCATCTCTTGACTTGGTCCAAACACGATACAAAAGCTCTTTGGATCACACCGTGCTAGCTCCAAAACTTGACTTCAAATCCTTTGTTGAAGCTATGCACCTACTAAGATCTTGATCATAAATCTGTCACTAATTAAACACAAGATCATTAGTAAACATAACTACATGAGTTGATCATTATCAAAACTAGAGTGATGGGCTTTCGGGCCAACAATCTCCCCCTTTTTGATGATGACAAAACTCATGAAGTTATATATGCATGGATTAAAGTAAAGCTTCAAAGAAGCTCCCCCTTAACTCATGCATAACAAATAAACAATAAATATGCAATGTATGCTCATAAACATGTATGTAAATCTAGGAGATAAACATGCCAATCAAGTATAAAACAAATCAAATTCTTTTTCTCCTATTTGCAAAACAAAACATATATGCATAAACACAAAACTTACTCCCCCTTTATAATAAAGGAAAGAAAACATGCATATAAACCACAAATACTTCTCCCCTTTTTTGTCAATCATCAACAAAGGGGTTAAAGTAAAAACAAAAATTTTCTCCCCATTTTTTTCATAAACAAAGAAATCAATAAGGGGTAAAAACAATAAAGGTTATATGCGATATACATTCATGAAGAGGAAGACGCTAAGTTAACTTCCCTGCACATATACATTACATGAAAGAGGGATGACAAGCCCTAATTCACATAACGCATAATATGCATGCATAAGAGGAGATGTGAAGCTCCCCCTACACACGTGTATCACATAAAAAAGAGTTGTCAAGCTCCTAAATACAAGATACACTCAACATGAATTTATATGTAGAAGAGATGTAAGCTCTCCTTGCATAAAAGAAATATAAATCAAAATAAAATGTTTTTTTTAAATTTTTCTTAAACAAAAATTTTTTTTTAAAGGTATCAGAGCTTTTGTAAAACAATCAAATTTTAAGATACCAATTGTAAGAAAAAAAATCATGTTGATACCAATTGTAAATAAACATTACAAATTTTGAATTTTTCAAATAGGTAATACATATTGATATCAATTGTAAATTTATCAATTGTAAAATCTATAACAAATTTGAAATTGAAGCATATTGATATCAATTGAAAAACAATTTTATTTTTCATAAGTTTAAGCATTGTTAAAACATCAATTGAAAATAAGGTTTTAACTTAAGCTTATCATAAACTAATTTTGTGCTTTAAAAAGTAAACTAATTGTAAAGCAAGCACACGAAAATCATATATATGTATGAAAAGAGAATACCAATAGCAATTGATATTATTGAAATGATGAAGCATACATATATAGAAAACAAAATATGAGTATATACAAAAATGATCAATTTAGATACCAATTTAAAAGATCCAATGATACCAATTGAAGTAACAATGTAGATCAAGTATATAACTCATAACCTACCACCCTTTATATGCTCAAGATAAAAGATTTTTCAATTAAGCTTACAAGGCATACTCGCCCAGCCATCCGCCCATAAATGGGTAGAGTTTTCAAAAATAGATTTGAAAATATTTTAGCATTGAAAATCACTACCAAATGAAGAACAATAACTAGTTAAAATAATTTTTGAAAAACTAGTTAAAGATCCTTCAAAAACATGAAATCAATTTATATGTTTTTCATGAATCATACTAAATACATAAGGGTTGACACTCAAAATCGATTAAGCTCATAAAAATGATCATGAAACAATGTCATAACAAAAAAAATAAAGTGTGAGTGTACAAGAATCATATAAATAACATTTTCATGAAAATAAACAATAATGCTCAAAACAAACATGAAAATTCATTTTTCATTTTAAAAACAAACTTCCAGGTATATGTATGATTTATCCAAAACTAACAATATGCATACATATCCCAAACAAAAAAGAGTCTATTAAATAATTTGCATGAAGGCAAGAGACTCACGGGTATACATGTATATTTATTAGTTGTGAATACAAATTACATATACATGAAGTAAAACATGAAAATAGGCAAAATAAGTATAAATGAAAGAATCATCAAAACTAGCCTATACATGTGCATATAGAGGGTACAAATGAGCATGAAGTGCAAACATATATGAATCAATTTGTTCTCACTATTTATACATGTATAAATACAAGTTTTGATAAAAACTACATTTAAACTAGTATTTACCACATGAAGCACAAAACATATAAAACATGAACATGCTAAAAAATGTCACATATGAAATAAGCATGTAAAATAAATTAGGAGTTTAGAAATAGTTACCAAACCAAGGAACTACTCCAAATCTCCAAAATATGGTGGTCGTCCCACCAAAACTCCTTGATAGCCGTGCATCAAAAATATGTCCATCTAGTCCACGTGCAACCACCACCAAGGCACCAAATCTCTCACGTTTTGTGAGAGCCCTCACCTACATCAAAACACATGGCGGGGGTTTTGGTACCCATTTTTTCTTGGGTCCTTGGGGGTTAGTTTTGTAAGGGACCCAAACATTTTTATTTTTAGCAAGATTAAAATGATGCAACTTGTGAAAACAAAATTTTGCTATATGGCCTTTGCGGCCACAATGTGTACATTTGTACACCTTGGTATGCTTATGTGTGTGAGTGTGAGCATGACGTGCAACATAAGCATATGCATGATGATGATGTGCATGAACATGTGGAGCTTGTTTCTTTGAAAATAAGGACTCCAATCTAGTGTGGTTAAATGCACATGTGCTCAAAGTAGAGCTCAAATTATTTATCTTATTTTTTAAAATATTAATCTCACTATTATCAATGGTGGCATGTAAAGCATGGTGAGATATAGAATCATTTTTCTTAGTCCTTTTAGAAAAATTTTCTTTTTCTTTTTCACAAATTTTTCTTTTAAAGTAGTGTTTTCTTGAAAAGCAACTTCCTTTTGTTTTTCCACCAAAACAAGTTTATTTTTCAAAGACATATTTCCTTCACATAAATCATTCAATTTAGACATTAAGGAAATATTCTCATTTTTCAAATCATCTTTTTCTTTTTCCAAACATGCAATCTTATTTTTAAAAGAATCATTTTCCTTATGCATGCAATCAAAATTCTTTTTCAAATTTTTATTTTCCTTTTTAATCATGTCATATTTTTCAAGGAGAAGTTGACAAAACGAAATAAGCTTATCATATGACATGTCTTCATCATCTAACTCGGATTCGGTGTTTACCTCAAGGGGGTTATCCCTTAGACCATATAGCACATGTTGGAGGTGTCGCTTCCAACATCCGAATCGCTTCCGGCATAATATAGATCCTTTTCGTCAAGGGAGGTGATGATGTTCCGAGCTAAAAAAGCCGAATCAATATTAGAAACCCTAGATAAATATTCATCATTTAGAGTTGACTTTAAAGCATGAAGGGCTTTTGCATTAGCCTCAATGTTTTTGCCATTTAAACAATAATCATCTCTAGTGATGGCAAAGTAAACATGAATTCCTAGGGCCTTGAGGTACAAGGACATCTTAACCTTCCAAATTTGGATGTTAAGAATGTCAAACTTGGGTGGTGACATGAAGTCCATGGTGTGTGTACAAAAATTATGATTAGCCTAAAATGAGGATCTTTAACTCTAGGTTGTAAGACTCAAATCAACAGCACTTGGCTCTGATACCAATTGTAAGTTCACCTAGAGGGGGGTGAATAGGTGATGGCTAATCTAATGGTCACTTAATACCAAATAATGCGGAATTAAATACTATTATGACCTAAACAAATTATTTAAACTAAACACCACATATAACACAAGAGTGTAGCCGAATTCCCCGTGAAGGGCTCTGGACTAACTCCTCCAGATTCCCTAGATAAGGGTTGAGGTGCCGCGTTGGCTCTCTTGGTTGAATACAAGTGTTAGCAAACAATCCCATGCATATATATATATATATATATATATATATATATATATATATATATATATATATATATATATATCAATAAGGCACACAAGTATATCAAGCATATAAAAGATAAACACAATAATTGAATGCAAGATATAAACAAGGAGATAGAGAGAGAGAGAGTGAGCAATCGCAAACACAAGGGATTTGTTTCGAAGTTCGAGCACACTTGCTCTACATCCCCGCCTTCGACACACGAAGGATTTCCACTATAATCGATCCCTCCGGATCACTCGGTGCCGCAACACCTACAAGCTCTCGGACTCCCTAATCCGTACACACCGCAAGCCCACCGGCTCGCCGAGGCCGCACCTCAAACAAAGAGTTCACACACGAACTCGAAACACCGAGTCCCCACTAGGACCCGAAACAATGCGAGCACAACCGTCCGCCTCCTCAAAGAGCAAAGATGAACTTTAGTGATCACAACTCTTGATCACCTAAAATCCTCTCACACAAATCCCTATAGGTGGATATAGTAATGGATGGCTCAAGTGTTTGTGTGAGAAAACTAGGATGGAAGTGGTGGAGGAAAACTCAAGAAAATCTTTTTTAACACTCTTGATAAAACTTCCTTTTAATTGGAAATATTTGCTCTCAATTTTGTGGAGAAAAACCTCTGAAAAGAGTAGAAAAAACTGACTCTAAAAGCCTCCAAAAGTCTTAATCAAAACAGCCCCCAAATGCTCCTTTTTATAGAGTCTGAAAAACTAGCCGTTAGGGTCTGACAGAGCTGTCAGTCGACCGCCCGGTCGACCGGCCAACGGTCACATTTCAGACCGTTGTGCCATCGGTCGACGGTCGGTCGACCGAGGCCAGATACAGAGAGCAAGTCTCTCTGTCCGGTCGACCGGGCACTTCCAGAGAGCAGAGCTCTCTGGATGGCCGACCGGGTCGGTCGACCGGCCACCTGCCAGAACTGGCATGCACGTCTGTGCTCGTCGGTCGACCGTGACGGTCGACCGATGCGGTCGACTGTCCCGGTCGACCGGCTGAAGCCAGGAAACAAAGTTAAGGGATTAAAAACTAAGTCTTTTTTATTGAAGTAAAATCCCATAAAACACAAAAAATCTACAAAAATAGTTTTACCAGTATTCTTTGATAAACAAACATGCTTGCACAAAATCAAGACATGTTAGAAATAATTTGGACTATTTTTGTAACTTGGAAAAATTGGCTCAAAAATAAAAACAGTATTTTTTCAAAACTTGATTTTTCCAAAACTTGTTTTTCCAAAACTTCACCAAATACGAAAACAAGATATTTAAACTACTTTTAAAGCATAGTGTATATGGATATGATCCATTACACAAACATGGTGAAATATCTATGTTTTTGACATTATGCACTAAACATGGTTTTGGATAAAACATATAAACTTGAATACCAAAACCAAGCATGTATTTTTCTAAAAGAAAATCTTTTGTAAAACTATCAAGAGTGTGTGTGTATATGTACTTGAGCAATCCACCAACTACTCTATCCTTTACATTTTATCTAAAAATAAAATCTTCTAAAAACAAACCTAGACTCAAGTCTTCATCTTCTTGAAGTCTTCACTTGAAGCCTTCTCATCTTCTTGACTTGGTCCAAACACGATCCAAAAGCTCTTTGGATCACACCGTGCTAGCTCCAAAACTTGACTTCAAATCCTTTGTTGAAGCTATGCACCTACTAAGATCTTGATCATAAATCTGTCACTAATTAAGCACAAGATCATTAGTAAACATAACTACATTAGTTAATCATCATCAAAACTAGAGCGATGGGCTTTCGGGCCAACACGATGTCCCCAACGGTCGAAATATGACCGTTGGCGGTCGACCGGGCCGGTCGACTGACAGCAGTCTGGACTGCTGATTGGACCCCAACGACTAGTTTTTCTTGGCCTATAAAATGGGGGTTCCTTGGACTGTTTTCTATAAGATTTGAAGAGTGTTTTTGGGCTAATTTTTCCTACCCATATCACTGGTTATATCCACATGTTTTAGAGCCAATATTTTCAAATCAAAAGGAGAGTTTTTCAAGAGTTTTCAAAAGTGATTTTCTTGAGTTTTTCACCACAACGTCCATCCTTATTTTTCTCACAAACACTTGAGCTATCCATTGTTATACCTACCCTATAGGGATCATTGTTGTGAGAGGATTTTAGGTGATCAAAGTGTTTAGATCACCAAAGTTTTCATCTTTGCTTTGAGGAGGCGGACTTGTGTATTTGCGGTGTTTCAGGTTCTAATGAGAGCTCTTTGTAGAGGTGCGGTCTCGGCAAGCTTGCGTGCTTGCGGTGTGTTATTGTTGCAGGAACAAGAGAGGGACTAGAGAGTCCAAAGGAGTTTAAGTGTGAACTCACTTGTAGGTGTTACGGCACCGAGTGATCCAGTGGAATCGATTATAGTGAAAATCCTTCATAGTGTTGAAGGCGGGGATGTAGAGCAAGTGTGATCGAACCTCAAAACAATTCTCCCGTGTTTGTGATTGCTCTCTTTATCTCTTACTTGTCTTTATATCTTGCATGCTTATATTGTCCTTATCTTTATATGCTTGATATATTGTGTGCTTAATTGATATATGCTTGGGGATTGTTTGCTCACACTTGTATTCAACCAAGAGAGGCAAAGCGGCACCTCAACTCTTATCTAGAGAAATCTTGAGGAGTTAGTCCAGAGCCCTTCACGGGAATCCGGCTACACTCTTGTGTTATACCTTGCGTGTTTTTAGCTAAAGAATTGTTAGTTTGTTCAAATAGTTTTAATTCCGCATTAATTCACCATTAGATTAGCTAGTCATCTATTCACCCCCCTCTAGGTGATTTCATTAAGGAAATCCAGATTGAATTCGATCCCATCCAGAAAAGGAGTCTGAATCCCAAAAGGAAGTAGAAAACACGTTTGTCGGTCGACCGGCCGGTGACCGACCCATGCCACGGTCGACCTCGCCAGTCGATCGGGCCCAACCGAGACTAAAGCCTTGTCAGTCGGTCGACCGGGCGGTCGACCGCTTCCTTCCACGGTCGACCGGCCGGTCGACCAGAATGTTCCTGTGCACGTTCGTGCGCGCCGGGTCGACCAGGCGATCGACCGGTCTTCTCCACCGGTTGACCGGCGGCCGACCGAGAAAACAATCTGGCCTGCTCAATGCTCCGTTTCTCGCTCCTTTGATTTTGATCTCTGTGCTAACTTCCTTTACTCCTCTATCCTCTCTCCCTACAATTCTCCACCTCGGTGAAATTTTCAAATCTGAGCCGATCTCCAACGAACTCTAGTCTATCACCTGGCGAAATCGACACACGATCTCGGCTTGCGCGCTCCGGACGAAACTGATACACGATCTCGGCGAAATTGACACACGATCTCAGATTGAATCTGTAGCTCAGCTATCAATTGGGATGCACCACACATGCCTTCCCATCACTTCACCTTAGGAGAACTTCTATACATACCGATCACCGAACGTGTCTCCTACTCCGCAACTACATGACCTCACGAAGAACTCATCATGAGTCAACACTGACTCTCCAACTGACTGGCTCTCTCCAATCTACATGTCTTCAGCTGACGGTCCAACCAAGTCTGAGTAAAGCACACCGAACACAATCATCGATTCCAACAACTGGATGCACACCCCTCTTATGCAAGCTCAAATATCTTCTCACCAGAAGATCAACTGTTCACCGAGATCACAACACCTCACCTCTACGTGAAGTCTAACTAGCCACAACACTTCACCTCTACGTGAAGTCTCTCCACCTCTACGTGAAGTTCCAATCGGCTTCTCGAGAACCAAATAGCTTCATATGGGTTGCATCTCCAAATATGGTTGCGCCATTACGGCTGCCTACGTACCTTGCCCAAAGATCAAGCCAACTGTAGTTCATTTAAATGAGCTCCATCAAGCTCAAGCACTTATGCCTCAATCTTCAGCAGCGAACCTATCTGACTGAGTCATATGAACCTCCTCACGACCATCATCGAGAACAATGGCCTTTAACTTTAGCTTGTCGCAATCACAAGCTTGAGATTCATACTTCTTTACCTACGAGCGTGGTTTTATCTTGGTTCCAATGGCTGCAAACAACTCGACATTCTCATCAATGTCTTCAACCTGTTCAGTATCAACCCTGGCTACATGATCTCCACCCGGTGTCACATCCGGTGAAGTCTTCACTGATACCAAACCAACTGGAGATGGTGGAGTAGCATCAACCTCCACCCATTGCGATGCTTCCTTGGTCTCCGTCCTCTCCACCTGCTGAGAGACGGTAGACTTCAACACTGAAGTCTTATCAAACGTGACATGCCTACTCAACACGATCTTCTTGTTTTCAGGGTCTCATAACCTGTAGCCTTTCATATTCCTTTTGACACTAAAAAGACAAACTTCTTTACTCGCGGATTCACCTTGCCATCTTTGGCACTGAAGTAGGCCAGATTTTCAAATTTTCACAGCAAACCATGATCTTGAGCAGCTTTCCCAGACCAAATTTCCAATAGAGTTTTACCTCCTATCGCAGTCGATCCATTTATGAGATGGCTAACATACACAATCGCCTCAGCCTAAAACGATTTGTCTAATCCTGCATTAAGGAACAGTTTACTTTCTTAGCCAACCCATGTATACCTTCTGTGAAGTGAGTACCAATACCGTTGTTCTGGCCAAATCGTAGGAATTGGTTCATGTCTCTTCCAACATACCAATCTGTAGCTCCTTGATCTTCCTACTTGTCTGCTTCTCCATTCTTCCTTTCCACTTCACTAATATATCTAGGGCTTCACACCTTTGTCTCATGGGATATATCCAACAATGCATACATAAACTATCAATAAAAGAGACAAAGTGCCTGTGACCTCCGAACGATGCAGTCTTAGCAGGTCCCCAAACGCTTACGTGAACACAATCAAGAAAACCTTCTGAGCGGTGAGTACTGGTGCTAAATTTTACCTTCTTCTTGTCCAGAACGCTGTGTTCACCTTCCAAGTTGTAGGTAGCAGCACCTTCCAATGATCCCTTTTTTGTAGGAGCTTGCAGAGACTTTTCACCTCCATGTCTAACCTTTACCTGCCAGACCTTTGTGCAACTATCATCTGAAGAATTAGAAGTCTCCACCTGACCTGTAACTGTACTACCCTTCAAGTAGTAGAGATTTTCCCGGCGAACGCCCTTCATCACCACTATTGAGCCTTTGGTCATCCTGAGAACACCATCTCGTATAGATACCACATGGCCCAATGCTTTCAAAGCGCCAACTGAGATAAGATTCCTTTTGAGTTGAGGTACATACCTCACCTCCTTCAATTCTCGTACTATCCTATCTTCCATCTTAATACGGACTGTACCCATTCCTTTTATAATACACGGATGATCATCGCCTATGACCATGTAACATCCATCTAGCTTCTCAAAACTAGAAAATCAGGCCCTGTTCGGGCACACATGATAGGTGACTCCAGTATCTAAGATCCACTCACCATTATCTGAGTAATCAACAGTAGGAGTAGTAACAGAGAGAGAATACCGATGAGTTTTCATCCGATCTATCCGCCTGTGTGAGATTCGTCTCGGCGTTTGACTCCATCTTCTTACCTTTGGCCTTCGGGTAATCAACTTTCCAGCGCCCTAGCTCCTTGCACAAGTAATTCCTCTTCAAATCTCTGAAGCCTGATCTGGACTTCGATCTTCCCTGATCATCTCTTCCCTTCCTATTAGAACTTCTGCCTCTTACCACTATTGTCTCTGCTATTGTGTTCGCCGAATAAGACAGTCGGTCCTGTCTCCTTACTTCATAACTCACAAGAGCAGCAGACACCTCACTGCAGTAAAGGGTTTTTCTTCTATTGATCAATGTAAGAGTAAAGGTCTCATACTCTTCCCTAGGAAGAGAATTCAATAGGATTACCGCCTTATCCTCTTCATCGATCTCCACATCCATATTAACTAGATCTGTAAGAAGCTTCATGTAGCGATTCAAGTGTTCATTGATGGAGCATCCTCTTTGCATCTAAAAACCATAAAGCTTACTCTTCAACTACAATCGCGATTCTATGCTTTTTGTCAGATACTTCTTCTCCAGGATCTCCCACAGCTGCCTCGCAGATATCTCATACAACACATGATACTTGATATCTTGTGTCAAACAAGACCTGATCAAGCCACATGCCGAACGGTTCATCTTGTCCCAATCTTCTTCCATCGTTGATGTGCACTTCTTCTCCAACCGTAGAGTGTCTTCGGAGTTTGATGCCGTCAGCGCATCCATAACCTCTCACTTCCACATATCAAAGTTGTTCGCGTCGTTGAACTTCACCACATCAATCCTTGGATGTGGATTCATGGATCTCACCGATGTACTTTCTCCAGCCATATTCTCAACTGATTCCTCAAAGTAATGTGGAAACAAACCGAGTTAGATAAAACAAATTAGATAAAGATAAGATATTTACCTCTACGCGAAACCCTCGAAGAATTTCCGAAGCTATCTACTCCTTCGAATTGATTCCTCGAGCAATCTACACGCTATTTTTAGATCGATACACGATCTCACAAATAGTCCCAACGCTGCTCCGTGATCGACACACAATCTCCGCCAAACCGCAACTGATGCCTTGAATCAACAGATGATCCCATGCCGAACCTGGGATGCTCTGATACCAATTTATTGCATGCAGGACAACAACCTCTCTGAGAAATCCACCAACCAGGTGGTAGACAGATGCAGCCGGAGACGTAACCACATGACAGAAACAACGAACAACAGAGAAAAGCAATCAACACAGTATTTAACGAGATTCGGCAACGTGCCTAGGGCAAGGGAGAGAGAGATTTTATTGATTCAACAATCAATACAAACAATATAGAGGGATACTTGATGGAATTCTTAGGGGATACAATACATGAGGGCTCTAGCTCTTATTATAGGGACAGAGTCCCTGGATTTAAGGAAACCCAGATTGAATTCGATCCCATCCAGAAAAAGAATCTGAATCCCAAAAGGCAACAGAAAATGTATTTGTCGGTCGACTGCGCCAGTCGACCGCGCCTAACCGAGACTAAGGCCTTGTCAGTCGGTCGACCGGGCGGTCGACCGCTTCCTTCCACGATCGATCGGGGGGTCGACCGGAATGTTCCTGTGCATGTTCGACCGGGCGGTCGACCGGCCTTCTCCACCAGTCGACCGGGCGGCCGACCGGGAGCACAATTGGCCTGCTCAATGCTCCGTTTCTCGCTCCTTTGATTTCCGATCTCTGTGCTAACTTCTTCTACTCCTCTATCGCCTCTCTCCCTACATGATCATGATCGCAATCCTCAGAAATAGGTTTGCGATCATTTTGTGATCTACGATCATTTTGTGAGGACTGCAATAATGCCGCAGTTTCAGAAATAAGACATTTTTGTAAAGACCGCGATTAAAGTCGCAATCCTCTATACTGAGATCATTTTGTGAGGATTGTGATCATAGTGGTAGTCTTCTATACTGCGATCATTTTGTGAGGACTGCGATCATAATCACAGTCCTCAAAAATAGGATATTTTTAAAGCAGTCCACTTTTTTTGAAGCGATTACTTAGGGGCATATTGTCTTTTGCTGTTGATTAGCGCTGAAAGCGCTTAACACATGTGCACGCATCCTTACTTTAAAAAAGAATGTACTGAAGCGAATAAAATTATGAAGCTGAGTTTTTTTTTAATCACAGTTCGACATGTAGGGTGTAGCGAAATGCCCCTAATTTTATATGAGAAAGTTATACAGAAAAATCAATAGAAATTTTGATTTTCTTTCTCCATAAACTCTTCTCTTTTATCATTTTTTTCTAAATATCAAACATTATCAAAGCCGCGTCGTGTTTTTTTTTTATTTTTGAGTAAATCGGTGGGTGAAAAACTACCCGCGTGGTCTACTTGCTCTGTTAGTAAAAGAATTACATGCATTAACGTTTAGTAAAGGTAACCGCATTCAATAATCCAAACGCTCAAGTAATAAAATTTTCTATTAAAATTATTATTATTTTTAATTCACATCTAAACACTTCGAAGTAATAAAGATATATAGGAGTAGGACGAAATAGCATGAGTGTCCAAACTCCATAGTATGCGTACATTTCGTCAACTTTAGACCTACATTCATGTCTATTATTATGATGCCTTCACCAAACAAAATTAATTAATCCAAATAGAGTAATGTAGATTTAATTTCACGTTCTGATGTTTTTAATTCTTTTAATTCTATTTATCTTTTTTCCTTAGTTTTCAGATTTGTGGCCACCTCGAGCCCTCACATTGAACTTCTTTCACGACTTTGTTGGGATTTAAGTCGAACAAATAGTCCCACATCGGCTAGACATGGAGATGGTCTTGAGTATATAAAGATTTGGACTACCTCACCTATAAGGCTAAACTTTTAGGATGGTATCCCAAGTCCTTACAAGTGGACTAAGTGTGTGTGGTGGGTTATGTTCGATCCAAGGCACCTTCAATGATAGATTCTCTATTTGCCGGTAAACCAAATAATTAGTGATAAAATTGAGTTAATTATAAAATAATCTAATGGAAAATTGTTTCCTTCTGATTAGATTAAGAGATGATGTCACGTGTGTACCATAATTTTGGAGGGTAGCAGGGAGCACGAGTGTAAATTATATGACTAATATAATAAGTACGTTTTTGTAATAAACTATAATATGACAATTTTCTTATCATAAATTTGAAACCAAGTGTTCAATTGGACACATGAACGGTTAGTCAAACTGGAATTTATCACAAGAATTAAAAGTATGTGATGCAATCCTGAAGGGACATGCATGGTAGCATGATACAATAGGAAACAGATATACATCAGGGCGATTTCGGTTGAACTTCTATATTAAAACTTAATTAACAAAAATTTTAATTATAGTTTTTTCTCCTAGGCCTCATTTTTTTTTGCGGGAGCTAGATTGCATACATTTGTCAAGCGGGATTTTAATCGGGATTTGCAAAAAGACCAAAATACTCTCGTTTTAAATTTTAACCACGTGCGCTCTGCAACTACAACTTTTACTTCGATTTCGAAGTGCTCGGCAACTGCGATTGTGACTTTGTGAGAATTACCTGATTGCAGTCCTCATGGTCACAGTCTCGTTAAGAGGACTGCTATTCATAATAAGAACTGTGACCCATGAGGACTGCTATCATGGTCGCGGTTCTTATTATGAGGATTGCAGCTGTCTTTTCTCTCACTGTGTTACTCTCCTCTAAAACCTACCTCCCCCAAAATTAAAATCAGGTCATTAGTCGTAGTACTTGAGTCACATTTCTCACATAAAAGGATTCCTCACATTTCAATATTGTCATCATCCAGCAAAAAACAAATAAAAAACTAAAGGTCGCAATCTTCCAACCCCGCAGCGACATGACCACAAAGGTCGAGCCACGAATTACTCAGCGTCGGGGTCAGAATTGAGAGGAGAGCAACGTCAGGTACAATGTGGAAGGGTAAAAGGGGAAGTAAAAATATATAAAGAAGTGACAGTTGAGAGGAATCAATTTCTGCTAACGTAAATTGAGGCTATGGCAAAAATAAATTTGTAATTGAGATTTTCTCTATATTAATTGAAAAGAGAGGAGTCTAAGACCAATTTTCTTTATACATAAAATATATGATCAAATCTTATAGATAAGGATAAATTAACGCCGTTTTTAACGTGTGTGATTAAAATTCAAAATTAAGACAAAATAGGAGAGATCATAATATATGAAACACAAGAGTATAATAATAGTTGGAGTAGATATCAGATTTGAAGAAAGTGAAAAGAGAATTCAAGATTATGCTACGTGCGAGCAAAAGAAGATTGTTGCCTGAATGCTTATATTCTTCTCATCCTGATTCAAGCTACCACATAAGCTCTCTTGTCTACGGACCTTTGAAAAACTTTAGAGAGGTCAAGGTTTCTTGGTCAAACAACACAACTCCATCTCACTGTTTTTGTACCTTCTGCATCCTCGACCTCTTGTGAGATAATTGTTTTCTTGCCCATAGAAGCCGAGTATATAGCTTCTCTTTACATGATTTTCGAAATTTAAAAAATGTCATGAACTTTCAACAATTTTTCAGAAAATTATCAGGACCTTTAGAAAACACAAGAAAATACCACAAACTATTTCTCAATTTTTCAAGACAATACCATTTGTCAGCCCTACCTTAAGATAACTTGCACGTGACTCTTTAATGTCCAAAATACCCTTATTTTTCTACTTATATAAAAAGAAATGTTGCCTCCATTTCACCTTTCCTCCCTTCTCGTCTACCGCCCATCATCCCCACCTCCTGTCGCCGCTCACAGCCACCCTTCTCCTACTACTCCCCCGCCTCCAACTCCCCTTTCCCTTCTCCGCCCACTGCCCTCTAGTTCCTCTTGCTACCCCGTCGCAGCCCCCTCGCCCACCTTTCCCCGCCTCGCCCCCACACCCCTCACCTCCTCCCGCTGACCCACAACAACCCCCTTCCCCACCTCAGTCGGTTACTCCCCCCGTCTCCACCACTCCTTTCTCCCCCTCCGCTACTGCCCTCCAGCTCATCCAATTGTCCCCCACTGTCACCCTCTCCACCTCCCTCTTCCCTGACTCAGCCCACCGCCGCATGCCTCTTCCCGCCACCCCCTTTTCCTACTTCCTCGTGCTTCACCCTCCATTCCCTTGCCACTCGTAGCCCTCCACCTCCTCTCGACTGTCGCCCTCTCTCTATCTCTATCTCTCTCAATCTCGACAGCTGGAAGTCAAAGAATGCGCTCCAGCTCCCCAAGTACCTGACAAGGAGGACCTGGAGATGAGATTTAAATTAAGTTAACAATAAATTAATTTATCACAATAATTATAGCGAACAATTCAGAAAAAAAAATATTATCAACTTGTACAAGAAATATAAATCATGAAAATTCAAATGCCTTTACATGCTAGAAACTTGAGTAAACAATTCAATTAATCAAACATTATATAAATAAAAGTAATTTCATTAACGACAGTAAACAATAAGTATTTAAATGTAATTAAAAACATTCAATAAAAGTAATCATTTAAATAGAGTTAAACCAATCATTCTGAGTTTCCAACCAGATATCGAATTATTAGAATATTCAAAAATCTACAATCAATTAATTAAATGTAGATAACTATCAGAATTGCAAGATTATTTTGGAAATTGGGAATAGAATTTGACCTTAGTGACTGTGTGATATCCACAGTTGTGTAGCACTCACTGTCGCAGTCACAATGCCTAAAGAATCGCATAAATCGGAGTCCGGACAGCTGAGAAAGGGCCAGAAATTCAAATTCGGTGCTTAACTGGTCTAGATCTGCTACAGGTCTGGATCGAAGTACTTGGCCGCGTCTGTTATGCTTCCATGTTGGACCTTAGTTGATAGCGATTCAGGTTGCTTTAAGAAATTGATTGGGTTGAAGGTGAAGCAGATCATGTGCTATAAGGTTTGTGTTGGCTTGTTTTAAGATATGCGGATGTTAATCTCACTTAGAGTGGGTCGGGTTAGGAAAATCCAAAGAGAGAGAAAGCAAGGGTGGCAGGGATGAGTTCGCTCGCGGAAATAGAGGAGAAGGTGATGGTGGTTGGTCTCGCGCGCGGAGGCTGGTGGAAGCACGGGGAAGAGGAGGTGCAGAAGCGGGCGTAGGCTGTTGTTGGGTGTCAGCGCAGGTGGTGATTGCGAGAAAATACAGAGAATATGGAAAGTGTTTATCTTATTTATGTTTACTCTGAATCTTCATAATTTAATCGTGTACCGAGGGCTATACGGGTCGAACCTCCGGGGGAGATACGGTAGAAGCGTTTCAGTATTGTTGTTTCCTTATATTATCTTTTTTTGCATGAAAAACTTAGAGAAGAAGATTAGGTTGAAAAAGTCTGATTTTTATCAATGTAAAGAAGGATCACAATCTGCTAATAGTTTACCACCATAAACAAATAGTATGAACTAGAGATTATCTTCATGTTAAATTTTAAACATAATAATTTACCCTAGGATTCAAGTAAAACACATAAGACAAATAAAAAGATTCTAATTGAAATAGAATTAATTAAAATTTAACATTAAAATATAAAGACAATTATCAAGCATAGATTAAGAAAAATAGCTAAGATATACTAGCAAATAGTTAGCCTAAATATTATCATCATGTACATTCAAGATAAATTTAGGGTTTAAGCATGCATAGAATTTAATTGGGTTATCTATTTAATACTATAGGTTAATGGTGGTGATATTAGTAAGTCATGAAAAAAAGATTTAGTTACTTATAATGTAATCTAAACTAAGCATATTAAGTGAAGAATATTGCATGAAATAAAAAGAGCAAAGAAAGAAGAAAGCAAATAATTAACAATAAAAAGATGAAAGAACCTTTATTTGATATTGTATCGGCCAATTACAAAAGCTTTTCTTTACAAATTTCCTTCTTGCATCTAAAATTTAGAAAATACAGACTAAAATTTGGAGAGAAAGCTAAAGGAAGCCTAAACTTAGATCTTGTAACACCCCATCCTCGGTATACGTGCACAGTTA
The DNA here is from genome assembly GCA_038442645.1 of Agave tequilana. Classification (NCBI taxonomy): domain Eukaryota; kingdom Viridiplantae; phylum Streptophyta; class Magnoliopsida; order Asparagales; family Asparagaceae; genus Agave; species Agave tequilana. Next base: position 22,977 of record JAVJIF010034002.1, on the reverse strand, counting down.
CGTATCCTGATTTTTTGGTGCATTTTATTATTATATTTATTTTATTTTATTTTCTGTTATTTAAAATCTTACTCATATAGCAGTACTGCATGATTTGACCTTTTCAGTATTCAGATTTGATCAATTTCAGTTTCAAATATTATTTTTTAATATCCTATATTTTTCATGATTTTCTAGAATTTTTCGGAATAAGTTGTAAATCTTCAAAACCGGTGTCGGCCAGTATTACTGGTTGATTTGGGAATTTAATTCACAATTGGAATCAAATTTTTGGATTCCGCTTTCACATTCCTTCTTAAAATTATATTTTCTTCCTTCAGGCATTTTCTGGGATTTTTCAGAATTTATCAAAAAAAATCCAGCTTACGCGGTGTAGACACCGTTCACAGTAGATTCCAGGATTTTTATTTTGAAAATGGAATAGAATTTCTGAAAACCGATTCCACCAAAAATCTTTATATAATATTTATTATTTTTAAGAATTGTTGGGGAGCTTTCCGAGATACTTCGATTTTTGGACCTTTCCGGAGTTCTCGGTATTTTCCCAGATACCGGGAAATCATTCAACTACTTCACTCTTCTCTTTTTCCATTTTTCTCTCTCCTTCCTCAAACGCGAGTTTTGCCAACTGGACTCAGCAATTAATGCGGAGACCCTTCCTTGCTGCATTTAATGCTTATGGGCCAATCCAACTCAAGTCCAGTCACCCATGCTTTTCGTCCTATTTTACCAACGTAATCTTGTTTTTCTTGGACGCAGGTTTGTTTACTGCGTCCAGCAACAGCTAGACGCAGCCTTGTGTGGTGGGACGCGGCCAAATTGGCATGAACGCAGGTTTCATAGAGTGGAGGGCAAACTTGTTATAATCTAAACTTACCTTTTATATATAACTCCCCACTCCTTCTCTCTCTTCACTTTTTCACTTCTTCTTCCTTTTCCACTCCTGTGAACATCAACAGCAGCCCAAAGCCCCCTTTGGCCACCATTACCACCACTCACCCTCTCCATATTCTCCACCACAAATTCCTCCACTTCATTCTCCACCATCTCCTCCTCCATTTTCACCAACAACACCATCTTCCTCAACCTCTTTCACCAAGAAAACCTCAAAGAACCCATCTTCACCAAAAGCTTCACCACCATCTCCACCACCACCTGCACCACCGTAGCCTCCACCAAGCATACCACCTTCACCTCCTCGTCGACCTCTTTCTAACGGACTATACATTCGTCCCCCGCAACAACGTTTGCAAAATCCCGATTTGGCGTGGTGAACTAGACTTGCACCTCCATCTCCTCCAAACAACCACAACCCCTCTCCATCAACTTGTGAGGACCGGTACCCCCTTTGGATTGGGACCACGTTTCTCTGCGTCGGACGCATTTTAGGCGAGTAATTCTACTCGCCAAGACTTGGATATTTCTTTCATATTTGTAAACAAACGCAACCCTCAAGAACCAATTCTGTTATCTGTTTTGAACCCTATTAGTCGACTTGACCTAATCATAAGTCGACTAACCCTCTTGAAACGCACCCTCATTTCTGAAAACGCAACTTCACTAGTCGACTATGTTTTCCCACTAGTCGACTAACTTTCCTTTGAAAACGCAGCTCTTTGAGACGCACCCTTTATTAGTCGACTTGATGTTTTTCCTAGTCGACTAACTTCCCTTCTGAAGACGCGGCCTTGAGACGCGGACTTTATTAGTCGACTAACTATTATTTTCCAGTCGACTAACGCAGCTCCTGAAACGCGGTCTTTTGAAACGCAGCCTTCCCTAGTCGACTAACCCTATTTCCTAGTCGACTAACTCTTTCATAAGTCGACTACTTATTCTCTCTAGTCGACTAATCTTGACTAATTGTTATGGTTAATTACTTCTTGATTTTGAACATCATATTTGGATCATGTTGTATATATTGCTAATTACTAGACTTGTTACTTGATAAATATCACCTCTTATCATGCTATCTATCAACACAAGGCATGATACACTTGACTCTTATAATTATCACGATAACGGGAATGATGACCCGACATTTTGATAGTACTAACTGTACTCCTGATACACATGTGATACCTTATAGTACGAACCAGTACTCATGATATACCTGTATTCATGACATTCCTGACTTGTTCTTGCTCATTCCCGGAATCTGATAAATCATTTAATAAATCATAAAATAAGACTACTTGCATCGGGTCGGGGGAAATATGCGGCTATCAATATGTGTTCGTTTACAGTGGTATTAGGCATGTTGTGCAACTAAAACTTCCGGTCTGACCTGTGGCCTCCAGGCGACCGAGGGGAGTGCTGGCTCCCTCCTTCCAGGTACCATCATGATAAGGGCATACATAAGACCCTCCTGAATCGCCTTGCGGTAGGTTCCGTCACCAAGCAATGGAACATCCTGGGCCGTGGTCCCGGGTATGCACGGGACCCATTGTAAACATAGTTCGTTGATACCCCGCTGGTTTCCATAACAATCTTGCTTTACTTGGATATGGATCTATGTGTGCTGGGACGCTAGTCCACATAGCTAGATATCAGGGTAAGACGAGTAATAATAATAATAATAATAATAATAATAATAATAATAAATAATAATAATAATAATAATGAAAGACGTTGACTGTGGGTGTTGTATGCGCTTGGATTACGGTGACATGAGATGAAGGTATATAGATGAGGGTTTCCTTATTTGGATTACTCCCTCGAGGTACTAGTCTCATGAGGCCGTAACTTAAGCTTATGCAATACCCTTTCGTTTATAACATGCTGTGCTTCTTTTACTTGCTGAATGATTATTCATGATATAGTACCAACTCTCATACTCTTATTTCTTATGCCGCTCGGCTGTAACCTGATCACTGTTTGGGAGGTCCTGACTCCTTGAATTTGTATGTTCAGGTTCCGGACCTTGGATTGAGGTGGAGCCTTCTGTGGAAGATCAAACTTTCCTTTCCGAACAGGCTGACTAGTCTCGGTTTCTGTTGTGCAGACTTTCCTTTTTAGCTCGCGGGACCTTCCTTCAGCTCGTGAGCATCTTGTAATCATATTGTAAATCGTACTTTTGTGCTTGGCTGTGATATATGATGCATGTGATATGTAATAGTATGTCACATCCTGTGATAACCTTGTACTTTGTACTTCTTTTGTTGGCATATGAATGGACGCTACGTTTGTCGTACTCTGATTCTTGCTTGTACTGATGCTTAGCGTATATACGTGAGGGTACTTCTGACCTGCGTATGTACGTCGCAGTGACGTCCCCGTACCCGTGGGATTGGGGCGTCACAGGTTGGTATCAGAGCCTAGGCTCTCACACCTATAGTACAATCAAGCAGCAAATGGAATTTGCCATTGCCAACTACAATGTACAAAGTTATCTAGTCCTTCTTGATTCCTTTTCTTGCGTCCTAAAATCCTTCCATCTTTCCAGTTTCCAGTCTCCTTTTTACCAACATAAGTATGGATAGAAGGATGGGTCGTAACAACTCCGGGCAAGCATCAAATGGACCCGCGGGAGAGAATGTTGAGATTCTAAGGGCTATCCAGACTATGATGGAGAATCAGCAACAGCAGACGGAACTCCTTCGGCAAGAGTTAGCAACTCCTAAGGAACAAAGACGGGGAACGTATCAGACTTTAGGCGGTTGCAACCGGCGATATTCACGGGAGGAGAGAAACCACTAGATGCTGAACAATGGCTGATTGACACCACAGATCTGTTGAACGCAGTCCGGGTCCCAGAAGAAAATCAAGTGGAGGTCGCCAAGATTCAACTAAAAGATGTAGCCAGGACCTGGTGGCTAGCTGAAGAAGCGAGATTGGAGAAACCTGTCACTTGGGACCAGTTTTCTCAAAGCTTCTATAGTAGATTTTTTCCTGCCACAACTCAGAAAGAAATGGAAGAACAGTTCATCCGACTTCAGCAATGGAACCGGTATGTGGATGAGTATGCCGCTGAGTTCTTGAGGCTGAGCCGCTTTGCTCCATATATGGTGGCTGATGAAGAAAAGCGGGCGAGCAGGTTCCAACAGGGTTTACAAATGGACATTCAAATCCTCTTAATGCCCCAACAGCTGAAAACTTATTCCAAGTCCTCACCATAGCTCGGGAGGTGGAGCGAGGACTGGAGAAAGGGAAATCTAACATGATAAGGAATCAGACCATGAAGAGGCCATTTCCACAAACGGGAAGAGGAGGTCCATTCAGAACAGCAAGAGTCCCAACCATGAGGCGACCATTTCGACCAGCCCCTTCCCAGTAACCCAATCATTTTCTTTTTGTAACTATTGCCAGAAACCAGGTCATTCTCAACAAAATTGCCGTAGGGCAAATGGGTTATGCCTGGTATGTGGTTCCCGTGATCATTCAATAGAAGTCTGTCCCCACAAAAGAATGGGAATGGTCAACCCAGCATTACCAGCACTTCCAGGGCCAGATGGACAGAGGAACCAAGGACCAATGGTTAGGAGGGCCCTTCCCCTTCCCCCACAACAAGTTATCCGCCCAGTCCAGAGGGGAGTTAGAAATGCAGCGGGTCGTGGAAGAGGACGAGCCTACAACTTGACGGCGGAAGAGGCCCAAACTTCTGGAGAAGTGGTGACAGGTAAGATTATGGTGCACTCTAAACCTGTCTTAGCCCTCTTTGATTCTGGCGCTTCTCATTGTTACATATCAGATAGTTTCATTGCTTTGAACTCTATACCTGTTGAATATTTAGACCACCAGTGGGAGATAAGTACCGGTAACGGAGTAGTCATCTCTAATAGAGTTTGTGTAAATTGTCCGGTGGAACTGTGTGACAAGACATTAACAGTGGATATGCTTGTACTAGATACTAAAGGGTATGACGTAATCTTAGGCATGACTTGACTCAGTAAATACCATGCAGTCATTGATTGTCGAAACAAAAAAGTTATTTTCAGAATACCACTTCAGCCTGAGTTCCAATTTGAAGGAGACACAAAACCGACCAAGGAAAAAGCACAGATGACTGCTGGTGAGATCCAGAAGAAGAGAGTACCAATTTGGAATGAGTTCCAGAAGTATTTAAGGAAATCTCAGGGCTTCCACCTGACAGAACGATTGAGTTCTCCATTGATACCCTTCCAGGCACAGTTCCGATATCCAAAGCTCCATACAGAATGGCACCCACTGAGTTGGAGATTCTAAAGAAACAGCTACAAGAATACTCTGACAAAGGATTGATTAGACCAAGTGCTTCACCATGGGGAGCTCCAGTGCTATTGGCCAACAAGAAAGACGGTGGTAAGCGGTTGTGTATATACTACAGAGAGTTAAACAAGGTTACCATCAAGAATAAGTACCCTTTACCAAGAATTGATGATCTGTTTGATCAGCTTCATGGAGCTCGAGTATTTTCTAAATTAGATTTACAATCGGGTTATCATCAGCTAAAAGTAAAGAAAGAAGATATTCCAAGACAGCATTCAGGACCCGTTATGGCCATTATGAGTTTCTAGTTATGCCCTTCGGAGTCACCAATGCCCCTGCAGTTTTCATGGATTTGATGAACAGAGTGTTCTCATTATATTTGGATCGGTTTGTAGTTGTTTTTATAGATGACATCTTGATCTATTCGAAGAACGACAGAGAGCATGCAGACCACTTGAGAATAGTGTTACAGACTCTCCAACAGGAACAACTTCATGCTAAGCAAAGCAAGTGTGATTTCTGGTTAAATAGTGTGGCCTTCCTTGGACACATAATTTCAGAAGAAGGAATTTCAGTAGACCCCAGTAAAATTCAGGCAGTGAAGGACTGGCCTATTCCAAGGACAGTAACAGAAATTAAGAGTTTTATTGGATTGGCCGGATATTACAGGCGCTTTGTCCAAGATTTTTCTAAGATTGCAGCCCCGTTAACGAAGCTCACCCAGAAAGGAGAAAAATATATATGGACCGAGGAATGTGCTGCAGCATTTGAGCGATTAAAGAAAAGACTCATTACAGCTCCAGTTTTGAGGACTCCCTCAGGAAGAGGAGGGATGGTTATATACAGTGATGCATCCGGAAAAGGCCTAGGGTGTGTATTAATGCAGCATGATCATGTCATAGCTTATGCATCCAGGCAACTGAAACCACATGAGAGAAATTACCCAACTCACGACTTAGAGCTGGCAGCTGTAATATTCGCATTGAAGATCTGGAGACATTATCTTCTAGGAGACAAGGTGCTAATCTACACTGATCACAAGAGTCTAAAGTATATTTTCACGCAGAAAGAATTAAACATGAGACAGAGACGGTGGCTTGAATTAATGGCAGATTATGATATAGACTTACAGTATCATCCGGGCAGAGTCAATACAGTACCAGATGCATTGAGCAGGAAGCCAGAAAATAAAATGCTAGTACAACTTACGCATCAGAAGGAGTTAATTCAGGACATCATAAAACTGGACTTAATAATAGTACAAGGAATTGATAAGACAGGACAGTTGATGACCTTTCAGATTCAATCAACCCTGATAGTTGAGATTAAAGAAGCTCAAAAAGAAGACCCCAGATTGCAGAAATTCAGAGCTCAAATAGAGGCTGGATTGAGAACGGATATCCGTATTCATTCGGATAATGCATTATATTTTGGTAATAGAATTTGTGTTCCCCAAGGAGAAGTTCGACAGAAAATTTTGGCAGAGGCACATAGTTCGGCTTATTCCATACACCCGGGAGGAAATAAAATGTATCAAGACTTGAAACAGAAGTTCTGGTGGAATGCCATGAAAAGGGAGATAGCCCAGCATGTGGCCAAGTGCTTAGTTTGCCAGCAGGTAAAGATAGAACACAGAGAACAACTGGACTTCTTCAGCCCTTACCAATACCCGAGTGGAAGTGGGAACATATCACCATGGATTTTGTCATAGCACTACCTCGCAGTCCTAAGGGTAATAATGCAGTATGGGTAATCATTGACCGCCTCACAAAAGCAGCTCACTTCCTACCTTCAGAGTAGGTCAGTCAACAGAAGTTCTTGCAGAAAAATATATGAAAGAAATGTTCGTCTACATGGAGTTCCAGTTAGCATCGTGTCAGATAGAGACACGAGATTCCGGTCACATTTCTGGGAAAGTCTCCAAGAAAACTTGGAAACTCGTCTGAAATTCAGTACCTCATATCATCCCCAGACAGATGGACAATCTGAACGAACTATCCAAATCCTTGAAGACATGTTGCGAGCCTGCATGGTAGAATTTAAAGGGTCATGGGAAGACTATATTCATTTGGTAGAATTCTCATATAATAACAACTATCAGGCCAGTATCAAGATGGCTCCATTTGAAGCACTATATGGCAGGAAATGCAAGTCGCCAATATGTGGGATGAAGTCGGCGAAAGAAGACTTATGGGACCAGATATTCTGGTTCAGACAATAGATAAAGTCAGAATCATCAGAGATCATCTCCGGGCAGCACAGAGCCGACAGAAGAGTTGGGCAGACACTAATAGAAGACAGTTGGAATCAGAACAGGTGATCATGTATTTTTGAAGATATCACCCACCAAAGGGGTAATCCGGTTCGGTACTGCGGGAAACTTAGTCCGAGATACATCGGCCCATTCGAAATTTTGGATCGTGTGGGAGATGTGTCTTACCGATTGGCATTGCCTCCATCTTTAGAAGGAGTACACAATGTATTCCATGTATCACAGTTGAGGAGGTATGTCAAGGATGAGAGTCACATTCTAGATCACTCCGAACTGGAACTACAGTCAGATCTGTCTTATAAAGAGCAACCGATGGCCATCCTGGACAAAAGTATCAAAACATTGAAGAATAAGGCAATACCATTAGTATTGGTTTCTTGGAATAGGCATGTGCCAGGAGAGGCCACATGGGAACGAGAGGACGTCATCCGTGAGCGTTACCCTCATCTATTTACAACTTAGTTGGTAAAACCCTTTCTTCCTATTTTTCTTTGATATCATCTTCCCCTTCCTGAAATTTCGAGGACGAAATTTTTTGTAAGGTGGATAGATTGTAACACCCCATCCTCGGTATACGTGCACAGTTACGTATCCTGATTTTTTGGTGCATTTTATTATTATTATTTTATTTTATTTTATTTTCTGTTATTTAAAATCTTACTCATATAGCAGTACTGCATGATTTGACCTTTTCAGTATTCAGATTTGACCAATTTCAGTTTCAAATATTATTTTTTAATATCCTAGATTTTCATGATTTTCTAGAATTTTTCGGAATTAAGTTGTAAATCTTCAAAACCGGTGTCGGCCAGTATTACTGGTTGATTTTGGGAATTTAATTCACAATTGGAATCAAATTTTTTGGATTCCGCTTTCACATTCCTTCTTAAAATTATATTTTCTTCCTTCAGGCATTTTCTGGGATTTTTCAGAATTTATCAAAAAAAATCCAGCTTACTCGGTGTAGACACCGTTCACAGTAGATTCCAGGATTTTTATTTTGAAAATGGAATAGAATTTCTGAAAACTGATTCCACCAAAAATCTTTATATAATATTTATTATTTTTAAGAATTGTTGGGGAGCTTTCCGAGATACTTTGATTTTTGGACCTTTCCGGAGTTCTCGGTATTTTCCCAGATACCGGGAAATCATTCAACTACTTCACTCTTCTCTTTTCCATTTTTCTCTCTCCTTCCTCAAACGCGAGTTTTGCTAACTGGACTCAGCAATTAATGCGGAGACCCTTCCCTTCCTGCATTTAATGCTTATGGGCCAATCCAACTCAAGTCCAGTCACCCATGCTTTTTCGTCCTATTCTACCAACGTAATCTTGTTTTTCTTGGACGCAGGTTTGTTTACTGCGTCCAGCAACAGCTAGACGCAGCCTTGTGTGGTGGGACGCGGCCAAATTGGCATGAAACGCAGGTTTCATAGAGTGGAGGGCAAACTTGTTATAATCTAAACTTACCTTTTATATATAACTCCCCACTCCTTCTCTCTCTTCACTTTTTCACTTCTTCTTCCTTTTCACTTCCTGTGAACATCAACAGCGGCCAAAGCCCCCTTTGGCCACCATTACCACCACTCATCCTCTCCATATTCTCCACCACAAATTCCTCCACTTCATTCTCCTCCATCTCCTCCTCCATTTTCACCAACAAACACCATCTTCCTCAACCTCTTTCACCAAGAAAACTCAAAGAACCCATCTTCACCAAAAAGCTTCACCACCATCTCCACCACCACCTGCACCACCGTAGCCTCCACCAAGCATACCACCTTCACCTCCTCGTCGACCTCTTTCTAACGGACTATACATTCGTCCCCCGCAACAACGATTGCAAAATCCCGATTTGGCGTGGTGAACTAGACTTGCACCTCCATCTCCTCCAAACAACCACAACCCCTCTCCATCAACTTGTGAGGACCGGTACCCTCCTTTGGATTGGGACCGCGTTTCTCTGTGTCGGACGCGTTTTAGGCGAGTAATTCTACTCGCCAAGACTTGGATATTTCTTTCACATTTGTAAACAAACGCAACCCTCAAGAACCAATTCTGTTATCTATTTTGAACCCTATTAGTCGACTTGACCTAATCATAAGTCGACTAACCCTCTTGAAACGCACCCTCATTTCTGAAAACGCAACTTCACTAGTTGACTATGTTTTCCCACTAGTCGACTAACTTTCCTTTGAAAACGCAGCTCTTGAGACGCACCCTTTATTAGTCGACTTGATGTTTTCCCTAGTCGACTAACTTCCCTTCTGAAGACGCGGCCCTTGAGACGCGGACTTTATTAGTCGACTAACTATTATTTCCCAGTCGACTAACGCAGCTCCCTGAAACGCGGTCTTTTGAAACGCAGCCTTCCCTAGTCGACTAACCCTATTCCTAGTCGACTAACTCTTTCATAAGTCGACTACTTATTCTCTCTAGTCGACTAATCTTGACTAATTGCTATGGTTAATTACTTCTTGATTTTGACATCATATTTGGATCATGTTGTATATATTGCTAATTACTAGACTTGTTACTTGATAAATATCACCTCTTATCATGCTATCTATCAACACAAGGCATGATACACTTGACTCTTATAATTATCACGATAACGGGAATGATGACCCGACATTTTGATAGTACTAACTGTACTCCTGATACACATGTGATACCTTATAGTACGAACCAGTACTCATGATATACCTGTATTCATGACATTCCTGACTTGTTCTTGCTCATTCCCGGAATCTGATAAATCATTTAATAAATCATAAAATAAGACTACTTGCATCGGGTCGGGGGAAATATGTGGCTATCAATATGTGTTCGTGTTTACAGTGGTATTAGGCATGTTGTGCAACTAAAACTTCCGGTCTGACCTGTGGGCCTCCAGGCGACCGAGGGGAGTGCTGGCTCCCTCCTTCCTGGTACCATCATGATAAGGGCATACATAAGACCCTCCTGAATCGCCTTGCGGTAGGTTCCGTCACCAAGCAACGGAACATCCTGGGCCGTGGTCCCAGGTATGCACGGGACCCACTGTAAACATAGTTCGTTGATACCCCCGCTGGTTTCCAATAACAATCTTGCTTTACTTGGATATGGATCATGTGTGCTGGGACGCTAGTCCACATAGCTAGATATCAGGGTAAGACGAGTAATAATAATAATAATAATAATAATAATGAAAGACGTTGACTGTGGGTGTTGTATGCGCTTGGATTACGGTGACATGAGATGAAGGTATATAGATGAGGGTTTCCTTGTTTGGATTACTCCCTCGAGGTACTAGTCTCATGAGGCCGTAACTTAAGCTTATGCAATACCTTTCGTTTATAACATGCTGTGCTTCTTTTACTTGCTGAATGATTATTCATGATATTGTACCAACTCTCATACTCTTATTTCTTATGCCGCTCGGCTGTAACCTGATCACTTGTTTGGGAGGTCCTGACTCCCTTGAATTGTATGTTCAGGTTTCGGACCTTGGATTGAGTTGGAGCCTTCTGTGGAAGATCAAGCTTTCCTTTCCGAACAGGCTGACTAGTCTCGGTTTCTGTTGTGCCAGACTTTCCTTTTAGCTCGCGGGACCTTCCTTCAGCTCGTGAGCATCTTGTAATCATATTGTAAATCGTACTTTTGTGCTTGACTGTGATATATGATGCATGTGATATGTAATAGTATGTCACATCCTGTGATAACCTTGTACTTTGTACTTCTTTTGTTGGCATATGAATGGACGCTACGTTTGTCGTACTCTGATTCTTACTTGTACTGATACTTAGCGTATATACGTGAGGGTACTTCTGACCTGCGTATGTACGTCGCAGTGACGTCCCCGTACCCGTGGGATCGGGGCGTCACAGATCTTTGAGATGTCTCCCTCCACTACCTTTGCATCTGTATTTATAGGAGAAATAAGTAGTAGAGTTCTAGTTGAAGTCATGACCCAATCGCTACGCACGCGGCTAGAATATAGCTGTCCGCGACTTTTCTTAAGAAAACGTGACAGATTTGTGGAGTCACGGGTTGCGTTTTGGAATCTGAATTCGTCTCGTCCGTCAATGTGGAGATTTATTCTCAAAATCCTCATTTAAACTCTGGATTTTGAAATATTATCTTTTTTCTAGATAACTTAGGAAACAAGTTATCTCTAAATTCAAGTTTAAGTTCAATTTTTCCCTCTTTATCATTAACTTGAAGCTGAGCAACTTGATTTGAATTGATTATCTTCTTTATCTCTGAATTAGGATAGAATTATCTCTGAATTACTTGGTCTTGATGGGCTCTTAGGCTTCTATTAAAATTTCGGTTTTCTCTTAAACTTTTGGGTTTTTTAATCACCTTTTTTTTTTTTTTGAATTTATGGAGGCTTGTACAATACTAAGTAAAAATACCATTGGCCTGTACAATACTAAGCAAATATACCATTACATAGTAATATTTAATAAAAAATAAATATAAAAATATGACTAAAAATATGCACATTTGATGAACAATCACAGCGCCACACCTATTTTTTACTCGTCTTCAAGTAAACAAAAAAAAACTAATATAATCTAAACTAACTCACTTTCGTAGGAATCATTATTGCACTTAACACGTGTAACAAGCCATTAAACCTATAGGTTACCTTAGATGATGAGTTTTATCTCGTGAGGGTTTTCTGTGAATTACACACACAAAATCCATAAAAAAAGAAAAATAAAGTGTTAGTATTTTCAAAATTCATTTTGAAAGAGAAAAATATTTGAAAATTTTTGCAAAAATCAAATTAATCTATCAGTAAGATGATATAATTATTCATTCCTAAACTTTGTCTCTATGCTAAAACTTATTACCAAGTTAGTTTAGGATTAAAATTATATTTCTCACTTAGTCTATTATTTTACACTAAATAATATGCATCTTTGTGACTGTGAATTTTTAATTCGGGATTCTTCAACTTCAACTCTTAGGAGTTATGTTTGTGTGTATGTGTTTGTGTGTGTGAAGAAGATTTGAAGTATTACCACTTCGTTGCCCTTTAAGCACTTTTTTTTTAATATGTATAACTTATCTAATTTTTTTTTTTGTGTAAGTATCAAGGCTTCTTGAGTCCTTAATACCTAACTAATTGATTATTAATATGTTAATACATATATATATTTATATTTTTTTTTCAAACTTACCTAATTACCTTTCGCATAAATATCAAGGCTTTCTTAGGCCAAAACACCTAGCTAATCAATAATTAGATTTATTTATTTTTCATATATTATATATATATATATATATATATATATATATATATATATATATATATATATATATATATATATATATATATTGTAACGCCCCGATCCCGAGGGTACGGAGACATTACTGCGACGTATATACGCAGGTCATATGTACCCTTACGTATATACGCTAAGCATCAGCACAGGCAAGAATCACAGTACCACAATACGTAGTATTTATACACATGCCAACATAAGGAGTGAGAAACCGGAGGCTGAGTGGTCCGGAGGCGGTGCTGAGAAACCTGACGGTCCCAATCACTCTCTTTCGAGATAGTGAGAGACCGGAGGATGAATGGTCCGCACGAGTTGTTCTATCTTATTACAAGCATTACAGTATATCAGTCCAGTTCAAATGAAGACATGCCCACAGATTACAACACACACACACCCGTACAACCACATCGCACTGATATCAAAGACAACATAATAATGATTTTAATACAAGTCTATTTTCTGGCGAGGAAAATCACTCGCCTAAAACGCCACTTTTGAAGCTTTGCGCGTCCGATTCCCCGGGAGAGGAAAAAATACCAAGCGAGCAAAGGAAAGGGGGCTTGGCCTTTGGGTGGCCGCCGGCCCTAGGGTGGTGCGCCACCCCTTGGTGGTGGCCTAGGGAGTGGCCGGCCCCAAGGAGAGGGAGGAGGAGAGGAAAGGGAAGATGATTTTGTTGGTGGTGGTGGTATTTGGTAAAGAAGATGGATTTTGGTGGAGTAATAAAAGAAAGTAAAGGAAGTAGTGGAGATGAAGGCGGTGTTGTGATGGTGAACTTGATGGTGGAAGTGAAGATGGTGGTGAAATTGGTAGAGATGATGGTGATGAAAAAGGTTATAAAAATATGGTGGTGGTGTCGTTAGTGTTGTCGTTGTAATCGTCACCGGAATGATTACCGGAATAATCATAAACGATTACCGGAATAATCACCGGAGATGTTACATACGAAGAAGAGCTCGGCCCCAATCCAAAGGAGGTGGCCGGCCCTTGAGAAGAAGATGTGGTGGTGGTTTGTGGAGAGGTTTTGTTGTAGTGGTAGTTTTGGAAAAGGTAAAGGAGAAGGTGGAGACTTTGGTGGAGTTATTGAAGTTGTGGTGGTTTGAATGGAGATGGAGGAGGAAGAAGATGAAGGTAGAGAGTTAGAGAAGTTGTAGTAGTTGTGGTTGTGGTGGAGATGAAGGAGGAGTTGGTGGTGGTTAAGGTGTTGGTGAAGAAAAAAATGAAGTGAAATGCGAAGGAAAGGTTTATAGGGAATTGGATTTGTGAAGGTGATGTAAATAAATATTTAGAGAGGGAGTTTTGTAAAATGGAGAGGGTGAGGTGTCCCTCTCTTTGGCCGGCCATGGTGATGGGAGAGAGTTGGATTTTGGAGAAGATATTTTGGAGGAAAGGAGATATTTTTGGTGGAAAGTTGTAGAAGATAATGGAAGAATGGAGAAGTTTGGAGAATTTGGTGGAAGGAAAAGGAAAAAGGAAAAGGAAAAGAAAATGAAAAAAAGGAAGATATTTTCTTGGAAGAAAATGAAAAAATAATTAGAGTGGCGGATTCCGGGATTCGGTTGCGGATGCGGAAAACTTTCGGAAAAATACCGAAATCGTCCGAAAATCAAGTATCTCGGAACGACCCGCAAAAATTCTCAAAAATCAAGAATATTATTCTAAGAATCATGGTGAAATTTGTTTCAAGGAATTCTTTATAGTTTTTAAATTAAAAATCCTGAAATCGACCGTCAATATCGGTCGACGCCAAATCTGGCAGAAATCTGTTAAATTTTGAAAATTCCCCAAAAATGAATTAAGATAGTAAAATATTATTCTAAGTAGATATGTGAAAGCGGTTTCTTAAAATTTGACCCCAATTATAAATTAAAAATCTAGGAATAAATCAGCGGTACCGATTAATCCCGGTTTTAGGGTGTTTATAAAAATAATTCAGAAAAAATCTGAAAAATTATGAAAAATCTAGAATATGGGAAATAGTGTTTAAAACTAAATTGACCCAATCGGATTACCAGAGAGATCAAATCATGTAGTACTTTCATTGTAAGAGAAATAAATAAGAGAAAAAAATAACAAAGTGTTTAACAAATCAGGATACGCATCTGAGTACGTATTCTGAGGAGGGGTGTTACAATCCATCCACCTACAAAAAAATTCATCCTCGAAATTTCAGGAAGGGGAATATGACGGTAGAGAAGAATATGAAGAAAGAATTTTACCAACTAAGATGTAAATAGTTGAGGGTAACGCTCACGAATAACATCCTCTCGTTCCCACGTGGCCTCCCCTGGAACATGCCTATTCCAAGAAACCAATACTAACGGTATTGCCTTATTCTTCAGAGTCTTGATACTTTTGTCCAGAATGGCCATCGGTTGTTCCTTATAAGATAGATCTGGTTGAAGTTCCAGTTCAGAGTGATTTAGAATATGATTCTCATCCTTGACATACTTCCGTAACTGTGATATGTGAAAGACATTATGAATTCCTTCTAATGACGGCGGTAATGCCAAGTGGTAAGCTACATCTCCCACTCGATCCAAAATCTCGAATGGGCCGATATATCTCGGACTAAGTTTCCCGCGAGTACCGAATCGGATTACCCCTTTTGTTGGTGATATCCTTAAAAATACATGATCACTGCTCTGAATTCCAATGGTCTTCTGTTAGTGTCAGCCCAACTTTTCTGTCGGCTCTGTGCTGCCTGTAGGTGATCCCTAATAATTCTGACTTTGTCTGTGGTCTGAAGTAGTATATCTAGCCCCAAAGTCTCTCTCACGACTTCGACTCGTCCCAACATAACGGTGACCTACATTTTCTACCATACAAGGCTTCATACGGAGCCATCTTGATACTGGCCTGATAGCTGTTATTATAAGAGAATTCTGCCAAATGAAGATAGTCTTCCCATGACCCTTTGAAATCAATCATGCAGGCTCGCAGCATGTCTTCAAGAATTTGGATAGTTCGTTCAGATTGTCCGTCTGTCTGAGGGTGATATGAAGTACTGAATTTCAGACGAGTTCCTAGGCTTTCTTGGAGACTTTCCCAGAAATGTGATCGGAATCTTGTATCTCTATCCGATACAATGCTAACCGGAACTCCATGCAGACGAACTATTTCCTTCATATATTTGTCTGCTAGAACTTGTTGTTTGACCTACTCTGAATGGTATGAAGTGAGCTGATTTTGTGAGGCGATCGATGATTACCCATACTGCATTATTACCCTTAGGACTGCGGGGTAGAGCCGTGTGACAAAATCCATGGTAATATGTTCCCACTTCCATTCGGGTATCGGTAAGGGTTGTAGAAGTCCAGCTATTCTCTGGTGTTCTATTTTTATCTGCTGGAAAACCAAGCATTTGGCCACATACTGGGCTATTTCCCTCTTCATAGCATTCCACCAAAATTGCTGCTTTATGTCTTGATACATTTTAGTTTCCCCTGGGTATATGGAATAAGCCGAACTGTGTGCCTCTGCCAGAATTTTTCTGTCGAACTTCTCCTTGGAACACAAATTCTGTTACCAAAATAAAGTGCATCATCCGAATGAATACGGATATCAGTTCTTAATCCCGCCTCTACTTGAGCTCTGAATTTCTGTAATCTGGGGTCTTCCTTTTGAGCTTCTTTAATCTCATTCATCAGGGGTTGATTGAATTGAAAAGCCATTAACTGTCCTGACTTATCAGTTCCTCGTACTAGCATTAAGTCTAATTTTGTGATGTCCTGAATCAACTCCTTCTGTTGAGTGAGTTGTACTAGCATTTTATTTTCTGGCTTCCTGCTCAATGCATCTGGTACTGTATTGACCTTGCCAGGATGATATTATAAGTCTATATCATAGTCCGCCATCAATTCAAGCCACCGTCTCTGTCTCATGTTTAATTCTTTCTACGTAAAAATATACTTAAGACTCTGTGATCAGTGTAGATTAACACCTTGTCTCCCAGAAGATAGTGCCTCCAAATCTTCAATGCGAATATTACTGCTGCCAGCTCTAAGTCATGAGTTGGGTAATTTCTCTCATGTGGTTTCAATTGCCTGGATGCATAAGCTATAACATGATCATGTTGCATTAATACACACCCCAGGCCTTTCCGGATGCATCACTGTATATAACCATCCCTCCTCTTCCTGAGGGAGTCCTCAAGACTGGAGCTGTAATGAGTCTTTTCTTTAATTTTCAAATGCTGCAGTACATTCCTCTGTCCATATATACTTTTTCCTTTTCGGGTGAGCTTTGTTAACGGGGCTGCGATCTTAGAGAAATCTCGGACAAAACGCCGGTAATATCCAGCTAATCTAATAAAACTCTTAATTTCTGTTACTGTCTTTGGAATTTGCCAGTCCTTTATGCCTGGATTTTGCTGGGGTCAACTGAAATTCCTTCTTCTGAAATCATATGTCCAAGGAAAGCTATACAGTCTAACCAGAAGTCACACTTGCTCCGCTTAGCATGAAGTTGTTCCTGCTGGAGAGTCTGTAATACTGTCCTCAAGTGTTCTGCATGCTCTCTGTCATTCTTGGAATATATTAAGATATCATCTATAAATACAACTACAAATGATCCAAATATGGTGAGAACACTCTGTTCATCAAATCCATCAAGACTGCAGGGGCATTGGTAACTCCGAAGGGCATGACTAGAAACTCATAATGGCCATAACGAGTCCTGAATGCTGTCTTTGGAATATCTTCTTTCTTTACTTTTAGCTGATGATAACCCGATTGTAAATCTAATTTAGAAAAGACTCGGGCTCCATGAAGTTGATCAAAAAGATCATCAATTCTTGGTAAGGGATACTTATTCTTGATGGTAACTTTGTTCAATTCTCTATAGTCTATACAAACCGTTTACCACCATCCTTTTTGTTTGCCAATAGCACTGGAGCTCCCCATGGTGAAGTACTCGGCCTAATTAACCCCTTATCAGAGTATTCTTGTAGCTGTTTCTTTAGAATCTCTAACTCGGTGGGTGCCATTCTGTACGGAGCTTTGGATATTGGAACTGTGCCTGGAATAGTATCAATGGAGAACTCAACCATTCTGTCAGGTGGGAGTCCTGAGATTTCAGCAAACACTTCTGGGAATTCATCCCAAACCGGTACTTCCTTCTTCCGATCTCGGTAGTAGTCATCTGAGTTTTCTCTTGACAGACTTAAGTTCCCCATCAAATTGAAATTCAGGCTGAAGTGGAATTCTGAAATTAATTTTCTTATTTCGACAATCAATAACCGCATAGTATTTGCTGAGCCAGGTCATGCCTAAGATTACGTCGTACCCTTTGGTATCTAGTACGAGCATATCTATGGCCAATGTTTTGTTACATATTTCTACAGGGCAATTGATACAAATTTTAGAGGAGATGACTACCCCATTCCCTGTGCTAATCTCCCATTGGTGGTCTAAAGACTTAACAGGTATACAATGCAAGGCAATGAAATGATCTGATATGTAACAATGAGAAGGACCTGAATCAAAGAGGGCTAGAACAGGTTTTGAGTGTACCCTGATCTTACCTGTTACCACCTCTTCAGAAGTCTCAGCCTCTTCCGCTGTCATGTTTTAGGCTTGTCCCCTTCCGCGACCTGCTGCAGTCCTAACTCCCCTTTGGACTGGGCGGATAACTTGCTGTTGGGGAGGGGGAGGGCCCTTCTAGCCATTGGTCCCTGGTTCCTCTATCCATTTGGTATTGGTGGTGCTGGCAAGGCTTGGTTCATTATTCCTGTCCTTTTATGGGGACAGCCTTCTATTGTATGGTCACTCGAACCACATACCAGGCATAATCCATTTGCCCTACGGCAATTTTGTGAGAGTGACCTGGTTTCTGGCAATAATTACAAAAAGGAAATGATTGGGTTATCTGGAAGGGGGCTGGTCGAAATGGTCGTCTCATTGTCGGAACTTTTGCAGCTCTGAATGGACCTCCTCTCCCCATTTGTGGAAGTGGCCTTTTCATGGCCTGGTTCTTTATCAGGTTAAGTTTCTTTTTCTCCAGTCCTCGCTCCACCTCCCTAGCTATAGTGAGGACCTGGGCATATGTTTTCAGCTGTTGAGGAATCAAAAGGACTTGAATATCCATTTGTATGCCCTGTTGGAATCTACTTGCCCGCTTCTCTTCATCGGTCACCATATATGAAGCAAAACGGCTAAGCCTTAAGAACTCAGCGGCATACTCATCCACAGACCGGTTCCATTGCTGAAGTCGGATGAACTGTTCTTCCATCTCTTTCTGAGCTGTGGCAGGGAATAATCTATTATAAAAGCTCTTAGAAAACTGGTCCCAAGTGATGGGTTTCTCCAGTCTTGCTTCTTCAGCTAGCCACCAGGTCCTAGCTACATCTTTTAGTTGAATCTTGGCAACCTCTACCTGATTTTCTTTTGGGACCCGGGCTGCATTCAAGAGATCTGTGGTGTCGATCAGCCATTGTTCGGCATCTAGTGGTCTCTCTCCTCCTGTGAATATTGCCGGTTGCAACCGCCTGAAGTCTGATACGTTTCCCGGCCTTTGTTCCTTAGGAGTTGTTAACTCTTGTCGAAGGAGTTCTGTCTGCTTTTGTTGATTCTCTATCATATTCAGGATAACCTTCAGAATATCAGCATTCTCTCCCGTGGGTCCATTTGGTAATTGTCCGGAGCTGTTACGACCCGTCCTTCTATCCATATTTATGTTGGTAAAAGATGACTGGAAACTGGAAAGATAGAAGGATTTTAGGACATAGGGGAAGGAGTCAAGAAGGAATAGATAACTTTGTACATTGTAGTTGGATTGTATAACCGAGACTCATGCATAGCAATTGCAAATTAATATTCCATTAATTTGCTGCTTGATTGTACTGTAAGTGTGAGAGCCTAGGCTCTGATACCAACCTGTAACGCCTCGATCCCGAGGGTACGGAGACATTACTGCGACGTATATACGCAGGTCATAAGTACCCTTACGTATATACGCTAAGCATCAGCACAGGCAAGAATCACAGTACCACAATACGTAGTATTTATAAACATGCCAACATAAGGAGTATAATTTACAAAGTTATCACAGAGTGTGATATACTATTACATGTATCGTACATCACAGCCAGGTACAAAAGTAAAATTTACAATATGAATACAAGATGCTCACGAGCTGAAGGAAAATCCCGCAAGCTGGAAGGAAGAGTCGGGTACGAAAGGGACCAAGATTAGTCAGCCTGCTCTGAGAGGAAAACTTGATCTTCGGTGGAGGGCTCCACTTCAATCCAAGCTTCAAAACCTGAACATACAAATTCAAGGGAGTCAGAACCTCCCAACAAATGTTCAGGTTACAGCTAAGTGGCATAAGAGATAAGTGTATGAGAGTTGATATAGCATTATGAATAACTAGTGTGTAAAGGAGGTACAACGTATTATAAATGGAAAAACCTGAATACATCGATATTATCACTTTTAATGCTTAATCTTATTACTCATCCTACTCATATGTCTAGGTATGTGCTATAGCGTCCTAACGCACATACATCCACATCTGAGTAGGTTGAGGCTGTTATTGGAAACCAGCGGGGGTATCAACGAACAATGTTTACAGTGGATCCCGTGCATACCCGGGACCACGGCCCAGGATGTTCCGTTGCTTGGTGACGGAACCTACCGCAAGGCGATTCAGGAGGGTCATATGGATGCCCTTATCAAGATGGTACCAGGAAGGAGGGAGCCAGCTCTCCCCTCGGTCCCCTGGAGGCCCACAGGTCAGACCGGAAGTTTAGTTGCACAACATGCCAAATACCACTGTAAACACGAACATGTATTGATAGCCGCGAGTTTCCCCCGACCCGATGCAAGTTGTTCCATTTTATGATTTATTATGCATTTATCAGATTCCCGGGAATGAGCAGGAATAAGTCAGGAATACATGTATCTCAGGAGAACAGTAAGTACTATAAAGAAATCAAGATGTCAGGTCATCATTCCCATTGTCGTGATAATTATAAGAGTCAAGTGTATCATGCCGGGGTGTCAAGTGATAGCATGACAAGAGGGTGATATTCGTCAAGTGATAAGTCATGTAATAACAAGGGGCAATTATCAGGTAGTCGCTGAGCATAATTGAGTGGAGCTTGAGCAAGCTGGAGGCATAGATAGCTAACAGCGTTTAACACTGGAGCGTCTGGCAAGATTACCGGGACAACTCAGCGTAAAGTGCGAGTAGTAAATCCGGCAGCATCTTGCCTAGATGAATCTAGTGGTAAAGCACTGAGCGCTAAGTATGCTTACCAGATGGAGCTGAAAAACCTGACAGTCCCAATCACTTCTCTTTCGAGATAGTGAGAGACCGGAGGCTGAATGGTCTGAAGGCGGTGCTGAGAAACCTGACGGTCCCAATCACTTCTCTTTCGAGATAGTGAGAGACCGGAAGCTGAATGGTCCGCACGAGTTGTTCTATCTTATTACAAGCATTACAGTATATCAGTCCGGTTCAAATGAAGACATGCCCACAGATTACAACACACACACCCGTACAACCACATCGCACTGATATCAAAGACAACATAATAATGATTTTAATACAAGTCTATTTTCTGGCGAGGAAAATCACTCGCCTAAAACGCCACTTTGAGGCTTTGCGCGTCCGATTCCCGGGGAGAGGAAAAATACCAAGCGAGCAAAGGAAAGGGGGCTGGGCTTTGGGTGGCCGCCGACCCTAGGGTGGTGCGCCACCCCATGGTGGTGGCCTAGGGAGTGGCCGGCCCCAAGGAGAGGGAGGAGGAGAGGAAAGGGAAGATGATTTTGTTGGTGGTGGTGGTATTTGGTAAAGAAGATGGATTTTGGTGGAGTAATAAAAGAAAGTAAAGGAAGTAGTGGAGATGAAGGTGCTGTTGTGATGGTGAACTTGATGGTGGAAGTGTGAAGATGGTGGTGAAATTGGTAGAGATGATGGTGATGAAAAAGGTTATAAAAATATGGTGGTGGTGTCGTTAGTGTTGTCGTTGTAATCGTCACCGGAATGATTACCGGAATAATTGTAAACGATTACCGGAATAATCACCGGAGATGTTACCGACGAAGAAGAGCTCGGCCCCAATCCAAAGGAGGTGGCCGGCCCTTGAGAAGAAGATGGGGTGGTGGTTTTGTGGAGAGGTTTTGTTGTAGTGGTAGTTTTTGGAAAAGGTAAAGGAGAAGGTGGAGACTTGGTGGAGTTATTGAAGTTGTGGTGGTTTGAATGGAGATGGAGGAGGAAGAAGATGAAGGTAGTAGAGAGTTAGAGAAGTTGTAGTAGTGTGTGGTTGTGGTGGAGATGAAGGAGGAGTGGTGGTGGTTAAGGTGTTGGTGAAGAAAAAAATGAAGTGAAATGAAGAAGGAAAGGTTTATATAGGAATTGGATTTGTGAAGGTGATGTAAATAAATATTTAGAGAGGGGGTTTTTGTAAAATAAAGAGGGTGAGGTGTCCCTCTCTTGGCCGGCCATGGTGATGGGAGAGAGTTGGATATTTTGGAGAAGATATTTTGGAGGAAAGGAGATATTTTGGTGGAAAGTTGTAGAAGATAATGGAAGAATGGAGAAGTTTGGAGAATTTGGTGGAAGGAAAAGGAAAAAGGAAAAAGGAAAAGAAAATGAAAAAAGGAAGATATTTTCTCGAAAGAAAATGGAAAAATAATTAGAGTGGCGGATTCCCGGGATTCGGTTGCGGATGCGGAAAACTTTCGGAAAAAATACCGAAATCGTCCGAAAATCAAGTATCTCGGAACGACCCGCAAAAATTCTCAAAAATCAAGAATATTATTCTAAGAATCATGGTGAAATTTGTTTCAAGAAATTCTTTATATTTTAAATTAAAAATCCTAGAATCGACCGTCAATATCAGTCGACGCCAAATCTGGCAGAAATCTGTTAAATTTGAAAATTCCCCAAAAATGAATTAAGATAGTAAATATTATTCTAAGTAGATATGTGAAAGTGGTTTCTCAAAATTTGACCCCAGTTGTAAATTAAAAATCCAGGAATAAATTAGCGGTACTGATTAATCCCGATTTTAGGGTGTTTTATAAAAATAATTCAGAAAAAATCTGAAAAATTATGAAAAATCTAGAATATTGGGAAATAGTGTTTTAAAACTAAAATTGACCAATCGGATTACCAGAGAGATCAAATCATGTAGTACTTTCATGTAAGAGAAATAAATAAGAGAAAAAAAATAACAAAGTGTTTAACAAATCAGAATACGCATCTGAGTACGTATTCTGAGGATGGGGTGTTACA
>JAVJIF010034001.1:0-60505 GCA_038442645.1 Agave tequilana | reverse complement strand
AAACCTGACGGTCCCAATCACTTCTCTTTCGAGATAGTGAGAGATCGGAGGCTGAATGGTCCGCACGAGTTGTTCTATCTTATTACAAGCATTACAGTATATCAGTCCGGTTCAAATGAAGACATGCCCACAGATTACAACACACACACCCGTACAATCACATTGCACTGATATCAAAGACAACATAATAATGATTTTAATACAAGTCTATTTTCTGGCGAGGAAAATCACTCGCCTAAAACGCCACTTTTGAAGCTTTGCGCGTCCGATTCCCGGGAGAGGAAAAATACCAAGCGAGCAAAGGAAAGGGGCTTGGCCTTTGGGTGGCCGCCGGCCCTAGGGTGGTGCGCCACCCCTTGGTGGTGGCCTAGGGAGTGGCCGGCCCCAAGGAGAGGAGGAGGAGAGGAAAGGGAAATGATTTTGTTGGTGGTGGTGGTATTTGGTAAAGAAGATGGATTTTGGTGGAGTAATAAAGAAAGTAAAGGAAGTAGTGGAGATGAAGTGGTGTTGTGATGGTGAACTTGATGGTGGAAGTGAAGATGGTGGTGAAATTGGTAGAGATGATGGTGATGAAAAAGGTTATAAAAATATGGTGGTGGTGTCGTTAGTGTTGTCGTTGTAATCGTCACCGGAATAATTACCGGAATAATCGTAAACGATTACCGGAATAATTACCGGAGATGTTACCGAAGAAGAAGAGCTCGGCCCCAATCCAAAGGAGGTGGCCGGCCCTTGAGAAGAAGATGGGGTGGTGGTTTTGTGGAGAGTTTTTGTTGTAGTGGTAGTTTTTGGAAAGGTAAAGGAGAATGTGGAGACTTTGGTGGAGTTATTGAAGTTGTGGTGGTTTGAATGGAGATGGAGGAGGAAGAAGATGAAGGTAGAGAGTTAGAGAAGTTGTAGTAGTTGTGGTTGTGGTGGAGATGAGGAGGAGTTGGTGGTGGTTAAGGTGTTGGTGAAGAAAAAAATGAAGTGAAATGAAGAAGGAAAGGTTTATATAGGAATTGGATTTGTGAAGGTGATGTAAATAAATATTTAGAGAGGGGGTTTTTGTAAAATGGAGAGGGTGAGGTGTCCCTCTCTTTGGCCGGCCATGGTGATGGGAGAGAGTTGGATATTTTGGAGAAGATATTTTTGGAGGAAAGGAGATATTTTTGGTGGAAAGTTGTAGAAGATAATGGAAGAATGGAGAAGTTTGGAGAATTTGGTGGAAGGAAAAGGAAAAAGGAAAAAGGAAAAGAAAATGAAAAAAGGAAGATATTTTCTTGGAAAAATGGAAAAATAATTAGAGTGGCGGATTCCCGGGATTCGGTTGCGGATGCGGAAAACTTTCGGAAAAATACCGAAATCGTCCGAAAATCAAGTATCTCGGAACGACCCGCAAAAATTCTCAAAAATCAAGAATATTATTCTAAGAATCATGGTGAAATTCGTTTCAAGAAATTCTTTATATTTTTAAATTAAAAATCTTGGAATCGGCCGTCAATATCGGTCGACGCCAAATCTGGCAGAAATCTGTTTAAATTTTGAAAATTCCCCAAAAATGAATTAAGATAGTAAATATTATTCTAAGTAGATATGTGAAAGCGGTTTCTCAAAATTTAACCCCAGTTGTAAATTAAAAATCTAGGAATAAATCAGCGGTACCGATTAATCCTGATTTTAGGGTGTTTATAAAAATAATTCAGAAAAAATCTGAAAATCATGAAAAATCTAGAATATTGGGAAATAGTGTTTAAAACTAAAATTGACCCAATCGGATTACCAGAGAGATCAAATCATGTAGTACTTTCATTGTAAGAGAAATAAATAAGAGAAAAAATAAAAAAAAAGTGTTAACAAATCAGGATACGCATCTGAGTACGTATTCTGAGGATGGGGTGTTACAATCCATCCACCTAGCAAAAAATTTCGTCCTCAAATTTTAGGAAGGGGAATATGACGGTAGAGAAGAATATGAAGAAAGAATTTTACCAACTAAGATGTAAATAGTTGAGGGTAACGCTCACGATAACATCCTCTCGTTCCCACGTGGCCTCCCCTGGAACATGCCTATTCCAAGAAACCAATACTAACGGTATTGCCTTATTCTTCAGAGTCTTGATACTTTTGTCCAGAATGGCCATCGGTTGTTCCTTATAAGATAGATCTGGTTGAAGTTCCAGTTCAGAGTGATTTAGAATATGACTCTCATCCTTGACATACTTCCGTAACTGTGATATGTGAAAGACATTATGAATTCCCTCTAATGACGGCGGTAATGCCAAGCGGTAAGCTACATCTCCCACTCGATCCAAAATCTCGAATGGGCCGATATATCTCGGACTAAGTTTCCCGCGAGTACCGAATCGGATTACCCCTTTTGTTGGTGATATCCTTAAAAATACATGATCACCTGCTCTGAATTCCAATGGTCTTCTGTTAGTGTCAGCCCAACTTTTCTGTCGGCTCTGTGCTGCCCGGAGGTGATCCCTAATAATTCTGACTTTGTCTGTGGTCTGAATTAGTATATCTAGCCCCAAAAGTCTTCTCTCACCGACTTCGTCCCAACATAACGGTGACCTACATTTTCTACCATACAAGGCTTCATACGGAGCCATCTTGATACTGGCCTGATAGCTGTTATTATAAGAGAATTCTGCCAAATGAAGATAGTCTTCCCATGACCCTTTGAAATCAATCATGCAGGCTCGCAGCATGTCTTCAAGAATTTGGATAGTTCGTTCAGATTGTCCGTCTGTCTGAGGGTGATATGAAGTACTGAATTTCAGACGAGTTCCTAGGCTTTCTTGGAGACTTTCTCAGAAATGTGATCGGAATCTTGTATCTCTATCCGATACAATGCTAACCGGAACTCCATGCAGACGAACTATTTCCTTCATATATTTGTCTGCTAGAACTTCTGTTGTTTGACCTACTCTGAATGGTATGAAGTGAGCTGATTTTGTGAGGCGATCGATGATTACCCATACTGCATTATTACCCTTAGGACTGCGGGGTAGAGCCGTGACAAAATCCATGGTGATATGTTCCCACTTCCATTCGGGTATCGGTAAGGGTTGTAGAAGTCCAGCTGTTCTCTGGTGTTCTATTTTTATCTGCTGGCAAACCAAGCATTTGGCCACATACTGGGCTATTTCCCTCTTCATAGCATTCCACCAAAATTGCTGCTTTATGTCTTGATACATTTTAGTTCCCCCTGGGTGTATGGAATAAGCCGAACTGTGTGCCTCTGCCAGAATTTTCTGTCGAACTTCTCCTTGGGGAACACAAATTCTGTTACCAAAATAAAGTGCATCATCCGAATGAATACGGATATCAGTTCTTAATCCCGCCTCTACTTGAGCTCTGAATTTCTGTAATCTGGGGTCTTCCTTTTGAGCTTCTTTAATCTCATTCATCAGGGTTGATTGAATTTGAAAAGCCATTAACTGTCCTGACTTATCAGTTCCTCGTACTAGCATTAAGTCCAATTTTGTGATGTCCTGAATCAACTCCTTCTGTTGAGTGAGTTGTACTAGCATTTTATTTTTTGGCTTCCTGCTCAATGCATCTGGTACTGTATTGACCTTGCCAGGATGATATTGTAAGTCTATATCATAGTCCGCCATCAATTCAAGCCACCGTCTCTGTCTCATGTTTAATTCTTTCTGCGTGAAAATATACTTAAGACTCTTGTGATCAGTGTAGATTAACACCTTGTCTCCCAGAAGATAATGCCTCCAGATCTTCAATGCGAATATTACTGCTGCCAGCTCTAAGTCATGAGTTGGGTAATTTCTCTCATGTGGTTTCAATTGCCTGGATGCATAAGCTATGACATGATCATGTTGCATTAATACACACCCCAGGCCTTTTCCGGATGCATCACTGTATATAACCATCCCTCCTCTTCCTGAGGGAGTCCTCAAGACTGGAGCTGTAATGAGTCTTTTCTTTAATTGTTCAAATGCTGCAGTACATTCCTCTGTCCATATATACTTTTCTCCTTTTCGGGTGAGCTTTGTTAACGGGGCTGCGATCTTAGAGAAATCTCGGACAAAACGCCGGTAATATCCAGCTAATCCAATAAAACTCTTAATTTCTGTTACTGTCTTTGGAATTGGCCAGTCCTTTACTGCCTGGATTTTGCTGGGGTCAACTGAAATTCCTTCTTCTGAAATCATATGTCCAAGGAAAGCTATACAGTCTAACCAGAAGTCACACTTGCTCCGCTTAGCATGAAGTTGTTCCTGCTGGAGAGTCTGTAATACTGTCCTCAAGTGTTCTGCATGCTCTCTGTCATTCTTGGAATATATTAAGATATCATCTATAAATACAACTACAAATTGATCCAAATATGGTGAGAACACTCTGTTCATCAAATCCATAAAGACTGCAGGGGCATTGGTAACTCCGAAGGGCATGACTAGAAACTCATAATGGCCATAACGAGTCCTGAATGCTGTCTTTGGAATATCTTCTTTCTTTACTTTTAGCTGATGATAACCCGATTGTAAATCTAATTTAGAAAAGACTCGGGCTCCATGAAGTTGATCAAAAAGATCATCAATTCTTGGTAAGGGATACTTATTCTTGATGGTAACTTTGTTCAATTCTCTATAGTCTATACATAACCGTTTACCACCATCCTTTTGTTTGCCAATAGCACTGGAGCTCCCCATGGTGAAGTACTCGGCCTAATTAACCCCTTATCAGAGTATTCTTGTAGCTGTTTCTTTAGAATCTCTAACTCAGTGGGTGCCATTCTGTACGGAGCTTTGGATATTGGAACTGTGCCTGGAATAGTATCAATGGAGAACTCAACCATTCTGTCAGGTGGGAGTCCTGAGATTTCAGCAAACACTTCTGGGAATTCATCCCAAACTGGTACTTCCTTCTTTCGAATCTCGGTAGTAGTCATCTGAGTTTTTCTCTTGACAGACTTAAGTTCCCCGTCAAATTGAAATTCAGGCTGAAGTGGAATTCTGAAATTAATTTTCTTATTTCGACAATCAATAACCGCATAGTATTTGCTGAGCCAGGTCATGCCTAAGATTACGTCGTACCCTTTGGTATCTAGTACGAGCATATCTATGGCCAATGTTTTGTTACATATTTCTACAGGGCAATTGATACAAATTTTAGAGGAGATGACTACCCCATTCCCTGTGCTAATCTCCCATTGGTGGTCTAAAGACTTAACAGGTATACAATGCAAGGCAATGAAATGATCTGATATGTAACAATGAGAAGCACCCGAATCAAAGAGGGCTAGAACAGGTTTTGAGTGTACCCTGATCTTACCTGTTACCACCTCTTCAGAAGTCTCAGCCTCTTCCGCTGTCAAGTTGTAGGCTTGTCCCCTTCCGCGACCTGCTGCAGTCCTAACTCCCCTTTGGATTGGGCGGATAACTTGCTGTTGGGGAGGGGGAGGGGCCCTTCTAGCCATTGGTCCCTGGTTCCTCTGTCCATTTGGTATTGGTGGTGCTGGCAAGGCTTGGTTCACTATTCCTGTCCTTTTATGGGGACAGCCTTCTATTGTATGGTCACTGGAACCACATACCAGGCATAATCCATTTGCCCTACGGCAATTTTGTTGAGAGTGACCTGGTTTCTGGCAATAATTACAAAAAGGAAATGATTGGGTTATCTGGAAGGGGGCTGGTCGAAATGGTCGTCTCATTGTCGGAACTTTTGCAGCTCTGAATGGACCTCCTCTCCCCATTTGTGGAAGTGGCCTTTTCATGGCCTGGTTCTTTATCAGGTTAAGTTTCTTTTTCTCCAGTCCTCGCTCCACCTCCCTAGCTATAGTGAGGACCTGGGCATATGTTTTCAGCTGTTGAGGAATCAAAAGGACTTGAATATCCATTTGTAAGCCCTGTTGGAATCTACTTGCCCGCTTCTCTTCATCGGTCACCATATATGAAGCAAAACGGCTAAGCCTTAAGAACTCAGCGGCATACTCATCCACAGACCGGTTCCATTGCTGAAGTCGGATGAACTGTTCTTCCATCTCTTTCTGAGCTGTGGCAGGGAAGAATCTATTATAAAAGCTCTTAGAAAACTGGTCCCAAGTGATGGGTTTCTCCAGTCTTGCTTCTTCAGCTAGCCACCAGGTCCTGGCTACATCTTTTAGTTGAATCTTGGCAACCTCTACCTGATTTTCTTTTGGGACCCGGGCTGCATTCAAGAGATCTGTGGTGTCGATCAGCCATTGTTCGGCATCTAGTGGTCTCTCTCCTCCTGTGAATATTGCCGGCTGCAACCGCCTGAAGTCTGATACGTTTCCCGGCCTTTGTTCCTTAGGAGTTGTTAACTCTTGCCGAAGGAGTTCTGTCTGCTTTTGTTGATTCTCTATCATATTCTGGATAACCCTCAGAATATCAGCATTCTCTCCCGTGGGTCCATTTGGTAATTGTCCGGAGCTGTTACGACCCGTCCTTCTATCCATATTTATGTTGGTAAAAGATGACTGGAAACTGGAAAGATAGAAGGATTTTAGGACATAGGGGAAGGAGTCAAGAAGGAATAGATAACTTTGTACATTGTAGTTGGATTGTATAACCGAGACTCATGCATAGCAATTGCAAATTAATATTCCATTAATTTGCTGCTTGATTGTACTGTAGGTGTGAGAGCCTAGGCTCTGATACCAACCTGTAACGCCCCGATCCCGAGGGTACGGAGACATTACTGCGACGTATATACGCAGGTCATAAGTACCCTTACGTATATACGCTAAGCATCAGTACAGGCAAGAATCACAGTACCACAATACGTAGTATTTATACACATGCCAACATAAGGAGTACAATTTACAAAGTTATCACAGAGTGTGATATACTATTACATGTATCGTATATCACAGCCAGGTACAAAAGTAAAATTTACAATATGAATACAAGATGCTCACGAGCTGAAGGAAAATCCCGCAAGCTGGAAGGAAGAGTCGGGTACGAAAGGGACCAAGATTAGTCAGCCTGCTCTGAGAGGAAAACTTGATCTTCGGTGGAGGGCTCCACTTCAATCCAAGCTTCAGAACCTGAACATACAAATTCAAGGGAGTCAGAACCTCCCAACAAATGTTCAGGTTACAGCCAAGTGGCATAAGAGATAAGTGTATGAGAGTTGATATAGCATTATGAATAACTAGCGTGTAAAGGAGGTACAACGTATTATAAATGGAAAAACCTGAATACATCGATATTATCACTTTTAATGCTTAATCTTATTACTCATCCTACTCATATGTCTAGGTATGTGCTATAGCGTCCTAACGCACATACATCCACATCTGAGTAGGTTGAGGCTGTTATTGGAAACCAGCGGGGGTATCAACGAACAATGTTTACAGTGGGTCCCGTGCATACCCGGACCACGGCCCAGGATGTTCCGTTGCTTGGTGACGGAACCTACCGCAAGGCGATTCAGGAGGGTCTTATGGATGCCCTTATCAAGATGGTACCAGGAAGGAGGGAGCCAGCTCTCCCCTCGGTCCCCTGGAGGCCCACAGGTCAGACCGAAAGTTTAGTTGCACAACATACCTAATACCACTGTAAACACGAACATGTATTGATAGCCGCGAGTTTCCCCCGACCCGATGCAAGTTGTTCCTTTTTATGATTTATTATGCATTTATCAGATTCCGGGAATGAGCAGGAATAAGTCAGGAATACATGTATCTCAGGAGTACAGTAAGTACTATAAAGAAATCAAGATGTCAGGTCATCATTCCCGTTGTCGTGATAATTATAAGAGTCAAGTGTATCATGCCGGGTATCAAGTGATAGCATGACAAGAGGGTGATATTCGTCAAGTGACAAGTCATGTAATAACAAGGGGCAATTATCAGGTAGTAGCTGAGCATAATCGAGTGGAGCTTAAGCAAGCTGGAGGCATAGATAGCTAACAGTGTTTAACACTGGAGCGTCTGGCAAGATTACCGGGACAACTCGGCGTAAAGTGCGAGTAGTAAATCCGGCAGCATCTTGCCTAGACGAATCTAGTGGTAAAGCACTGAGCGCTAAGTATGCTTACCAGATGGAGCTGAAAAACCTGACGGTCCCAATCACTTCTCTTTCGAGATAGTGAGAGACCGGAGGCTGAATGGTCTGGAGGCGGTGCTGAGAAACCTGACGGTCCCAATCACTTCTCTTTCGAGATAGTGAGAGACCGGAGGCTGAATGGTCCGCACGAGTTGTTCTATCTTATTACAAGCATTATAGTATATCAGTCCGGTTCAAATGAAGACATGCCCACAGATTACACACACACACACACCCGTACAACCACATCGCACTGATATCAAAGACAACATAATAATGATTTTAATACAAGTCTATTTTCTGGCGAGAAAAATCACTTGCCTAAAACGCCACTTTTGAAGCTTTGCGCGTCCGATTCCTCGGAGAGGAAAAATACCAAGCGAGCAAAGGAAAGGGGGCTTGGCCTTTGGGTGGCCGCCGGCCCTAGGGTGGTGCGCCACCCCTTGGTGGTGGCCTAGGGAGTGGCCGGCCCCAAGGAGAGGGAGGAGGAGAGGAAAGGGAAGATGATTTTGTTGGTGGTGGTGGTATTTGGTAAAGAAGATGGATTTTGGTGGAGTAATAAAAGAGAGTAAAGGAAGTAGTGGAGATGAAGGTGGTGTTGTGATGGTGAACTTGATGGTGGAAGTGAAGATGGTGGTGAAATTGGTAGAGATGATGGTGATGAAAAAGGTTATAAAAATATGGTGGTGGTGTCGTTAGTGTTGTCGTTGTAATCGTCACCGGAATAATTACCGGAATAATCGTAAACGATTACCGGAATAATCACCGGAGATGTTACCGACGAAGAAGAGCTCGGCCCCAATCCAAAGGAGGTGGCCGGCCCTTGAGAAGAAGATGGGGTGGTGGTTTTGTGGAGAGGTTTTGTTGTAGTGGTAGTTTTTGGAAAAGGTAAAGGAGAATGTGGAGACTTTGGTGGAGTTATTGAAGTTGTGGTGGTTTGAATGGAGATGGAGGAGGAAGAAGATGAAGGTAGAGAGTTAGAGAAGTTGTAGTAGTTGTGGTTGTGGTGGAGATGAAGGAGGAGTTGGTGGTGGTTAAGGTGTTGGTGAAGAAAAAAATGAAGTGAAATGAAGAAGGAAAGGTTTATATAGGAATTGGATTTATGAAGGT
The DNA here is from genome assembly GCA_038442645.1 of Agave tequilana. Taxonomy (NCBI): domain Eukaryota; kingdom Viridiplantae; phylum Streptophyta; class Magnoliopsida; order Asparagales; family Asparagaceae; genus Agave; species Agave tequilana. The sequence continues at coordinate 51,371 of JAVJIF010034001.1, read as the reverse complement.
GATGTAAATAAATATTTAGAGAGGGGGTTTTTGTAAAATGGAGAGGTTGAGGTGTCCCTCTCTTTGGCCGGCCATGGTGATGGGAGAGAGTTGGATATTTTGGAGAAGATATTTTTGGAGGAAAGGAGATATTTTTGGTGGAAAGTTGTAGAAGATAATGGAAGAATGGAGAAGTTTGGAGAATTTGGTGGAAGGAAAAGGAAAAAAAAAGGAAAAAGGAAAGAAAATGAAAAAAGGAAGATATTTTCTCGGAAAAAATGGAAAAATAATTAGAGTGGCGGATTCCCGGGATTCGGTTGTGGATGCGGAAAACTTTCGAAAAAATACCGGAATCGTCCGAAAATCAAGTATCTCGGAACGACCCGCAAAAATTCTCAAAAATTAAGAATATTATTCTAAGAATCATGATAAAATTTATTTCAAGAAATTCTTTATAGTTTTTAAATTAAAAATCCTGGAATCGGCCGTCAATATCGGTCGACGCCAAATCTGGCAGAAATCTGTTTAAATTTTGAAAATTCCCCAAAAATGAATTAAGATAGTAAATATTATTCTAAGTAGATATGTGAAAGTGATTTCTCAAAATTTAACCCCAGTTGTAAATTAAAAATCCAGGAATAAATCAGCGATACCGATTAATCCCGATTTTAGGGTGTTTATAAAAATAATTCAGAAAAAATCTGAAAAATCATGAAAAATCTAGAATATTGGGAAATAGTGTTTAAAACTAAAATTGACCCAATCGGATTATCAGAGAGATCAAATCATGTAGTACTTTCATTGTAAGAGAAATAAATAAGAGAAAAAATAACAAAGTGTTTAACAAATCAGGATACGCATCTGAGTACGTATTCTGAGGATGGGGTGTTACAATTTGTTTTAAAATGGGTTGAAAAATTCAAAGAAAAGAGAAGTCTTTGGGAATTGCTTTGTTCTTCATTTTATTTAATCCTAGAAGTTTTCCCAAGTGTTATCTTTGTGATTTTGATTTTCAAACTCTTTATTTTCTCACACTTGAGCTATCATATCTATCATATCTATAGGATCTTATTTTTGTGAGGAAATTGGTTTGTGGTGTTTGAGATCACCAAGAGTTTTAAACTTTCTTTGTGTTATTGTTATCCCTCTAGTGAGAGGTGATTGTGAAGGTTGTATTTGGTTAGGTTGGTAATCCCTCTAAGTGTAGAGGTGATTGTGGTGGTGTTAGGCTTTGAGCTTTATCCCTCTAGTGAGGGGTGATTGTTATTTGGCTTAGTGTCATATCCCTCTATTGTGAGGTTAATCTTGTGTGTCTTAGTACCTTGCCTCTAAGTGTAGAGGTTGTTGTTGGTTGAGAGAGGAGTTGTGTACTCCCTGATTATATTACCCAAATTCTCAGTGGAGGTTCCCTGTGTGGGAAGTCTTGTGTGGACGATAAAATGGACATCCTTCTGTGTGAAGACGGGGACGTAGAGCAGTGGCTCGAACCTCGAAACATATCTTTGTGTTTGGATTGATTCACTATCTCTCAACTCTCTCTTATATTGTGCCTTGCATTATTTCATATTATTCATTCATACATATATGCTTGGTAGTGTTTGTGTGCTCTACTTGTGTTCAACCAAGAGAGCTTCAAATAGCACATTAACTCATATTTAGAGGAATTTAGAGGAGATAGTTCAGAGCCCTTCACCGGGAATTCGGCTACACTATTTGGTTATACTAAGTGTGTTGCATTTAGTTTTTAATTCCACATCATTTGTCATTAGATTAGCCTTACACCTATCCACTCCCCCTCTAGGTGTACTTTCAATTGAAATCAGAGCCTACGCTCTTGAAATTAGGTTTAACAACCTAGGAGTGAGATCTTGGTTAGCAATCTAGTATTTGCATTTGCACACTTGTTTGTTTACACACACTCATGGACTTCATCACCCTTCCCATATATGATCCTTCCAACATTGATGTTTGGAAAGTTAAGATGTCCATGTACCTTAAAACCCTAGGCTTGCATGTGTACCTTACCGCTACCAAGAAATCTTATCTTGGTAATAGCAATCATATAGAGGCCAATACACAAGCCCTAATGGCACTTAGAAACACACTTTGCAAAGATTATCTTTTATGGTTTCTATTGTGATTCCACTTTTGCAGTGTGGAACACTTTGACCTCTCTCAAGTTACAAACGACGAATTATGTGGAGAAGGAACTCTTGGTGGATCAGTCCGAGCATACTTGCTACATGGTCCAAGGGAATAACTCCCTTGAGGTAAACTCAGAAACTTATTTAGATGATTGTGCTAGTTCTTCTGGAGATAATTATATTAATGCTGATGTATTGAATGAAGAACTATCTCTTGTTTGTGAAAACTATTACAAAAATACCAACTCTTGAAAAAGAAAACTTTTAAATAAAAGAAGAAAATAAGGATTTGTTTTCTAAATTTAACATGGCCTTGCAAGAAAGGGATGAGATTTCAAATGAAGGGACTCATTGAAATCCCAACTTGATCTTGCCTTAAATGAAAACAAATCTTAAAAAGTAAAAACAATTGTGATGAAGTTTTGAAGAAAAATGAAGTTCTATCTTCAAAACTTGTCTTTATTTTAAAAGAAAATAATTCTTTAAAAAATAAAATTATTTCTATTTCAAAAGAATTGGATTTGATTACTAATGAAAATAAATCTTTGAAAAATGATTTAGATACACATGTTTGCCATGCTTCACCACATAGCATACTTATTGCATGCTCCACCTCTTCTTCCATAATTGAAAATGATATATGTGCTTTAAAGAAGAGTGTTGATTGTTTGAGCTCCACTTTGAGCCAGTGTGCCATGAACCACACACGGTTGGAATCCATGTTTCGGAAGAAACATGCCCCTCCTATACATGCACACAAATCACGACATACACATGCTTCTCATGCTCATACACATGACACCATGTATGCTCATGTGTACACTTGTATACATTATGAACGTAAGGGTCACCTTGCAAAGTTTTGTTATGATAGAGTACATAATGTAAATTTTGCAAATAAATTTGTTTGGGTTAGGAAAGGTGCTGACCCTCATGAACCCAATAAGTATGGGTATCAAAAACCACTCCTATTTTATTTGATGTAGGTGTAAGCCCTTACATGACGTGAGAGGCTTGGTGCCTTGAGGTGAATGCGTTCCGAGCTATATGGTAACACTTTTGGATGCTTCACTTTCAAGGAAAGTTTGGTGGAAGGACCACCATGGTTTGGAGATATAGAGATGTGCCCTAATAATTTTGGTAACAATCTCTAACTCTCATTTAGTTTACATACATTTAGATTGCTGATTTTTAGCATGTTTTGATTTTTTTTTTTATGATTATTATGTTAAATACCATGATAATTAGATTTGTGATATACATATGTAGTATTTGAGATACACCCATGTTCATATGGATCCATATTTTCTGTTCTCACTTTAGTTTAGCTATTGTGTATATCATACCTCTAAAACACGTGCATTTAGCCTAATAATCATATTGATTTTGTTTATGTTTTTCGCACTTCATGTTTTGATTACATGTTTAAATGTAAATTTTCATTAAAACTTGTGTATATACTTATACATCTAGCGAGCCACAAATTGATTATTATATGCTTGTGCTAAATTGCTCATTTGTATCCATTAGATATACTAGTATAGCCTAGTTTTGATGATTCGTGCATTTTGACTTGTATTCCCATTTTGTACATGTTTTTCATGAAAATGTATTTAGCTTCATGTATATATCAATTTTGCCAAAACTTTAAGAACTCATTTGTGTTTGGGATATATATGTACACTTCTACTTTAGACAAAACATACATATACCTTGAAGCCTATTTAGTTTTGATGATTTTCACGTTTTTGAGAAGGAATTTCATAATTGAGCTTAAATGCCTTATTCCATGATTTTGTTGATTACATGACTTTTTACACTCTATGTTTGATGTTTACTCATGATTTATTTTTCATGAGATTATATGAGCTTATTGCTATTTGATTGTTGATGATTGTGTGATTTTCACGTTTCATGGATATATACTTGTTTTATTTTTTACTTGAAAGATTTCGTACTAGTTTTCAAATATTATCTTTAAACTAGTCATTATTCTTCAAATGATAGAGTTTTCAAACATGTTAAACTATTTTTAAATCCTATTTTTTGAAAACCCCACCATCCTAAGGGTGGACGGATGGGCGACCATGCCTTGTATGCTCAAATTGAAAATCTATTTAAACATATGCATGAAGGGAGGTATTTATGAGTTATACACTTGATCCTCGTTGTGTTTCAATTTGTACCACAATTGATATTTTCATGTTTGTATACTCATATTTTGTTTCCTATATATGTATGCTTCAAACTTTCAAATAGTATCAATTTTGATTGATATTTACATTTTCATACATATATGTGATTTGATTGTATTTACTATATCTTTACATCTTAAAGCACAAATTACGTTTATGCTAAGCTTGATTTACTCCTTAATATCAATTATTTTTCAATTAGTGTCTTATACAAGCTTATGTATTGTGTTTATTGGTATTTTATAAAGGGGGAGAAAATTCATGTTTTATCTTTCAATTGGTATCTTTCAATCGATTTTATTTTCAATTAGTATCTTACTCCCATTCTTTATGATGAAAAAGACTTTGTTTTGGAATATGCTAACTTTTTGAATATTGGTATCATATTTTATTTTAAATTTGTATCTATATTGATATAAGTTATGTTTACCTAAAACAATTTGGTTTTTACTTTCAATTGGTATCAAGATTTTCAATATATATATATATATATATATATATATATATATATATATTTCAATTAGTATCAAAACATATAATGTTTCATTTTCTATTGGTATCAAAGATTTACAAGACATTTTAAAATTGATATCAAGATATTTTCAATTGGTATCTTTTAGCTTCTTAAAATTTTGTTTACTTTTAATTTGTATCGTAAAAATGTTTTGTTTATTTTCAATTGGTATCATAAATTAGAATCATAATGTTTCGATATATAATCATAAATTGGTATATTTTTCAATGGGTATCCCCTAACACACTTTCATTGATAGCAAAATTTTATTTTGTTGAGTTCAAGAAAATTTCATAAATTTGTTTTAAAGAGGTTCATAATGCTTTGATATATATTGCTTATATGCACGGGAAGCTTAACATCTTCTTTATATATAGATTCATGTTGAGTGTATCTCATATTGAGGAGCTTGATCTCTCCTCTCTATATAGTACACGTGTGTAGAGGGAGCTTCACATCTCCTCTTATACATTATATATTATGCGTTATGTGATTAAGCTTTAGTCATCTCTTTTTCATGTAATGCATGTATGCAGGGGGAGTTAACTTTACGTCTCTCCTCTTCATGAATGTATATCACATATACATCCTTCTTATTTGATTCGACCAAAGGAAGAAAATTATTTTTGAGCTTATTTATGCCCCTTTGTTGATGATTGATAAAAAGGGGGAGAGAAATTTGAAAGTTTTAGATATGCATATTTTATGTCATTTATATGCATGTTTATTATTTTTTTCACTTGATATCAGAGCATATGTGTTTTGTTTTCAATTGATATCAAAGCATATATATAATATGTGCTAATTGTTTTATGCATACATTGAATATCTTTATTGTTTATTGCTATGCATGAGTTAAGGGGGAGCTTCTATGAAGCTTAACTTTAATCCATACATATATAACTCCATGAGTTTTGTCATCATCAAAAAGGGGAAGATTGTTGGCCCAGAGGCCCATCACTCTAGTTTTGATGATGATTAACTCATGTAGTTATACTTTATTAATAATCTTGTGATATTTAGTTTCAGATATTTGATCAAGGTATTAGTAGGTGATTAACTTCAACAAAAGAATTTTAGAGCTTTCACATGTTGATTCAAGAGCTTGAGTATCAAGATCGCATCTAGTACTCGGTTGGAGTCAAGCTCGGTGGATCGTGTTTGGATCGAGTCGGCTTGGAGATAAGAAGATTTCGGTTTGTTTAGTTTAAAATTGTGTTTAGATTTTGTGTAAAGATTAGATAGTGTTGATATGCTCAAGTTCTCACACACAAGTTTAAAGTTTATTGGTTTTGGTTTTCGGTTTAACCGTTTGGATTTCTAGTCAAAAACATAGATATATATATATATATCTTTTAAGTATATTGGATTCTATCCATATACAATATGCTTCAAAGTTGTTTCAATATCATGTTTTTGTATTTACATGAGTTTTGGAGAAAACGATTTTCCATTTCAAAGTTTAGTTTTTGGAAAATACCGATTTTGGTTTAAAGGCAAATTTCAATATCACAAAAATGGCTCAAATAGTTTGTAATATGTGCTAAATTTTAGTCACACATATTTTTATTTCAAAGATCTAATAAGAACTTATTTTTGTGGAATTTATATAATTTTATGGGATTTAATTGGTATTAAATTAACTAAGTTTTCAATACCCTAATCCTAGCCAGACTGCACAGGCGGTCGACCGGGCGGTCGACTGGACCAGTGGTCAGTCGACCGTCACGGTCGACGGATGTACATAGGACCTGTACAAAGGCCAGCCCACACAGGCGGTCGACCGGGCGGTCGACCGACTGAGAGCACCCCACTCTTGTGTGGGGGTCGGTCGACCGGAGGCACAACAGTCATAAAATGACCGTTGGCCAGTCGACCGGAAGGTCATTTTCTGACCTTTCCTGGCTGCCAACGGGCAGAATTTTTGGAGGGTATAAATACACATCCTCTTGAGCTGTTTTAGCTAAGTTTTTAGAAGAGAAAATTTCTATCTTTACAAGTATTTAACAAGTTTTAAAAAAAGTTTTGGGCTTAAAGATTTCATCTTTATTTGTTTTAAAAAGGGTTAGAAAATTTAAAGAAAAAGAGAAGTCTTTGGGAATTGTTTTGTTTTTCATTTCTATTTTCCCAAGTATTTTCTTTGTGATTTTGATTTTCAACCTTTTTATTTTCTCACACTTGAGCTATCATATCTATCATATGTATAGGATCTTGTTTTTATGGGAAAATTGGTTTGTGGTCTTTGAGATCACCAAGAGTTGTAAACCTTCTTTGTGTTATTGTTATCCCTCTAGTGAGAGGTGATTGTAGAGGTAGTATTTGATTGTGTTGGTAATCCCTCTAAGTGTAGAGGTGATTGTGGTGGTGTTAGGCTTTGAGCCTTATCCTTCTAGTGAGAGGTGATTGTTGTTTGGCTTAGTACCCTATCCCTTTATTGTGAGGTTGATCTTGTGTGGCTTAGTGCCTTGCCTCTAAGTGTAGAGGTTGTTGTTGGTTAAGAGAGGAGTTGTGTACTCCCTGGTTGTATTACCCAAATCCTCAGTGGAGGTTCCCTGTGTGGGAAGTCCTGTGTGGACGATATAGTGGAAATCCTTCTGTGTGAAGGCGGGGACGTAGTGCAGTGGCTCGAACCTCGATCTTTTGTTTGCGATTGATCCACTATCTCTTAACTCTCTCTATATTGTGCCTTGCATTATTTCATATTGTTCATTCATACTATATGCTTGGTAGTGTTTGTGTGCCATACTTGTGTTCAACCAAGAGAGCTTCAAATAGCACCTCAACTCATATTTAGAAGAATTTAGAGGAGATAGTCCAAAGCCCTTCACCGGGAATTTGGCTACACTATTTGGTTACACTAAGTGTGTTACATTTAGTTTTTAATTTCGCATCATTTGTTATTAGATTAGCCTTACACCTATTCACCCCCCTCTAGGTGTACTTTCATGTCCACACAGGACCTTCCACAAAGGGACCTCCATTGAGGAATTATAACTCGACATCTGGAGTACACTACTCCTCTCTCAAACACAATCACCTCTACACAAGAGGGATAGGCACAAAGTCAAAATAAAGAAAAGATTAAAATCTTAGTGATCTAATGATCACAAATAACACTTGGTGATCACACTAGACCACAAATAATTTTCTTCACAAAAATAAGATCCTACGGATAGGATTAGAGATGGTAGCTCAAGTGTGAGAAAACAAAGTGTTTGAAAAAGAGAATAACAAAGAAAAATACTTGCGAAAAATACTAGATAGATATGTAAATAAAGATCAAAATCAATTTCCCAGAGACTTCCTTTTCTTTGATTTTTCTAACACTTTGAAAACAAATAAAAGATAAAGATTTTAAGCTCAAAAACTTCTTTTAAACTTGCTGCAAAACACTTGAAAGATGGGAAGAATAGCTCTTGAAAATCTTAATTAAAACAGCTTAAGAGAAATTCTATTTATAGGCTCTCAAGAATATAGCCGTTGGGGTCCAGAAAAGGTCAATTTTGACCTGTCGGTCGACCGGCCAGTCAACCGGCGAACGGTCAGCCACCGGTCGATCGTACGGTCAACCGCACTCAGCCTTGTCGGTCGACAGTCGACCAGCACTACACGAGAGTTGGGTAGTTACAGTTGGTTGACTGCCCGGTCGACCGACCTTATAAGCAAGGCCTTGTGCACATCTTTGTGCACATCGGTCAAACGACCGGTCGACTGCCAGCAGGCTCAGGCTAGGGTTTATAGGATTGAAACTTGGTCTTTTTAATACCTATAAAATCTCATAAAATCTCATAATCCACAAAAATAAGTTCTTATAAATATTTGAAGAACAAATATGTGTGACCAAAATCAACATATATTACAAACTATTTGAACTATTTTTGTGATATAGAAATTAAGCTTTAAACCAAAATCGATATTTTCCACAATACAAACTTTGAAATGGAAATCCAATTTTTTCTCAAACTTGTATAAATACAAAAACAAGATATTTAAACTCTTTTGAAGCATATGGTGCATGGATAGAATCCAATACACATATAAAAGATATATCTATGTTTTTTACATTAAATCCAAAATAAGTTTTGTTAATTACAAAACTCTAAACACATGAAATAGAATCATTAAAATAAGTTTTTCTAAATATATGAAGTATAGATATATATAGATGAAATCTAATATACATTAAACCATGTAAACTTATTTTGATTCTATCTATTCATGAAAATCATATATATGTGTACTTGAAATCCAAAACCAATTAAACCAAAAAAATAAATGTATTGAACTTGTGTGTGTGTGAACTTGAGCATATCAACACTAGTCTATCTTACAGAAGATCTAAACAGAAATTAAAACTAAACAAACGAAAGTCTTCTTGTAGAACTCTTTCTCCAAGCCGACTCGATCCAAACACGATCTAAATAGCTTGACTCCATCCGAGTGCTAGATGCGATCTTGACGCGCGAGCTCTTGAATCTACATGTGTTAACTCCAAAACTCATTTGTTGAAGCTAAACACCTACTAAGATCTTGATCAATAACTGAAACTATATAAACACAAGATCATTAGTAAACTAACTTTTATAAGTTAGTCATCATCAAAACTAAGGTGAAAGGCCTTTGAGTTAACAATCTCCCCCTTTTTGATGATGACAAAACTTATGAGGTTATATATGCATCCATTAAGGATAGGCTTCATAGAAGCTTCCCCTAACATATGCATAATCAATAAACATATAAAGATATGCAATGAAGCTCAAGACATCAATAAAAATAATATATATATATATATATATATATATATATATATATATATATATAATATATATATATATAAAATATATATATAAACACATAGTGAACATGCGTATATAAACCTGAACCTTCTCCCCTTTTTTGTCACTCATCAACAAAGAGTTGAAGACAAATAAACCAATAAACATATTTTAAAACAAAATTTTGAAACCAATAAACACAATCAATTGAAATAATAAATTGAAAGAAACAATCTTTTTATGAATTGATACCAATAAAGGGACATGATATCAATTGAAAGTAAAAAATCAAATTTTTAGGTAAACACTATATTCATTTTCAATAAGGATACCAATTTGAATATAATACCAATTTAAAATTATTGATACGAATATTGAAAATGTTAGCATACACTAAAACAAAGTATTTTTCATCATAAAGAGTGGGAGTAAGATACCAATTGAAAAGTAAAACCAATTGAAAGATAAAATAAGAATTTTCTCCCCCTTTATGAAATACTAATAAAAATAATGCATAAGTTCATATCGGATACTAATTGAAAAATAATTGACATTACGGACTAAATCAACCTTAGCAAGAAATAATTTGTGCTAAAAATGTATGACATATATGTTTAAAGCACATAAAAACATCTATATATATGTATCAGAGCAATATAAGGTTACTTTAGATATGATCCATACATATATAGAAAATATGAGTATACAAAATGAATTTTGATATCAATTGAATGTGAAATTGATACCAATTGTAAGTACCGATTGAAATGAAGCATGAAATATATTTTGATACCAAAAAATATAAATATCAATTGTACATTAATACAAAAGCTTGTAAAGATACCGATTAATATTTAGAATTAAATTAAGCTTAGCATAAACATTTTTGTGTTTTAAAAATATGTAAAGACATTACAAAACAAGCACAATTAAGATCATACATATGTATGTACGAAAATAGAAATACCAATTGAAATTTGAAGCATACATATATAGAAAACAAATATCAGTATACAAACATATGAAATATCATAAAGATATGTGTATAACTCATACCTACCACCCTATTCATGCACAAGTTTAAAAGATATTCAATAAGGGTATACAAGGCATGATCGCCCATGCAACCGCCCTTAGAAGGTAGGAGTTTTCAAAAATGTGATTTGAAAATATTTTAATATAGTTTGAAAATCACTACCACATGAAAAATAATGAACTAATTTAAAGTAATTTTCAAAATTAGTTTGAAATACTTCAAGTAAGGAATAAAACAATAAGTATCTCATGAAAACATGAAAATCACACGATCATCGATACTCAAATAGCAATAAAGCACATATATGCTCATGAAAAAAATCATGAGTAAACTCCAAACATAGAGTGTAAGAATCATGTAATAAGTATAATCATGGAGATAGGCAGTGAAGTTCATAAGAAATTCTTTTATAAACATGAAAAAAATAAAAATTCAATTTTCATCAAAACAAAATAAACTTCAAGGTATATGTATATTTTATCTATACTAAAGTATACATACATATCCAAATATAGACTAGTCCACAAAAGTATATTGCATGAAGGCAAGTGGCTATAGGATATAAATGTATATTTATTAGTTTTAAACAAAAATAACATATACATGAAGCTAAACATGTACAAAAATAGAAAAAATAAGTATAAATAAAGAATCATCAAAATTAGGTTATACATGTACATGTAATGAGTACAAATGAGCAATGAAATACAAATATATAATAATCAAGTGTAACTCACTACTTGTACAGGTAGATATATAAGTTTTAATAAAAATTACATCTAAACAAGTAGTCACCACATGAAGTACAAAACAAACATGATCATTAGGCCAAATGCATGTGTTTTAGAACTAGTATATACATAGTAGTTAAACAATAGTGAGAAAATAAAATATGAATCCATATGAATATAGGTGTGTCTCAAAGACTATCTATGTATATCACATTTCTAATAATATTGCATTTAATATAATGAACATTGAACCCAAGTCATGCTAAATACATTTAAATGAAAGCATGTAAACAAAAATGGGAGTTAGAGATAGTTACTAAAACCAATAAACCAATCTCTAGGTCTCCAAACCATGGTGGACCTTCTACCAAACACCCTTAAAAGTGATGCATCCAAAAATATGATCTTTAGGCTCGGATCGCATCCACCATCAAGGCACCAATACCCTCACGTCAAATAAGAGCCCACACCTATATCAAATACAATAGAGGTGAATTTTGGTACCCACACTTTCTTGGGTTCATGAGGATTAGCACCTTTCCTAACCCAAACAAATTTTTATTTATAAAATTTGAAACATTTATTCTATCATAACAAAACTTTGCAAGGTAGCCCGTACGTCCACAATGTGTACAAGTATACACATTAGCATACAAATCATGTGTGTGAGTAAGATGAGCATGTGTATGTCGTGTTTTGTGTGCATGAAATATGGAGTATATTTCTTTAGAAACATAGATTCCAATCATGTGTGATTTATGGCACATTGGCTCAAAGTGGAGCCCAAACAATTTACACTCTTTTTCAAAATACAAATATCATTTTCAATGATTGAAGAAGAAGTGGAGTATGTAACATGTTTATCAATAGAAGATGAATTTATAGTAGCATGACAAACATGGGAATCAAAATCATTTTTCAAAGAAATATTTTCCTTTGAAACTAAATCTAGTTCTTTTGAAATTAAAACAATTTTGTTTATCAATAGAAAATTGATTTTTGCTAAGTGTGTACCTAAGTGCCACTAAAGCTTCTGCATTAGCCTCTATATGCTTGTCATTATCAAGGTAAGATTTCTTGGTAGTGGCAAGGTAAACATGCAATCTTAGGAATTTAAGGTATGCACTTATCTTAAACTTTCACATATTGATGTTGGTAACATCATACATGGGAGGGGCAAGGAAATTATGAGTGTATAAACAATATGAGTGCAAATGTAAATCTAAATTAGCTGTCCAAGGATCTCACTCATAGGGGGTTAAACCGAATATCAGGAGCGTAGGCTCTGATACCAATTGAAAGTGCACTTAGAGGAGGGTGAATAGGTGTACTAACTAATATAGGATAAATGATACGAAATTTAAAATTCAATTACAACATACTATGTGTAACCAAGTGTGAGCCCAAATTTTTCATGAAGGGCTCTACAATTACTCCTCGAGATTCCTCTAAATTAAAAGTTGAGGTACTATATGAAGCTCTCTTGGTCCAACACAAGTGTGGGCACATACAAACTATATCTAGCATATGAATATGTGCAATATAAAGCAATGCAAGATATAAGAGAGATAGAATTAAGAAATAGTGGATCAAACATAATGTTTCAAGGTTCGAGCCACTGCTCTACGTCCCCGCCTTCACACAGAAAGATTTTCACCATGCTCACACAGGACCTTCCACAAAGGGACCTCCACTGAGGAATTACAACTCTACACATGGAGTACATTAATCCTCTCTCAAACACAATCACCACTACATAAGAGGGATGACACAATGCCAAAGCAAAGAAAAGATTACAATCTTGGTGATGCAATGATCACAAACAACACTTGGTGATCCCAATAGACCACAAACAATTTTCTTTACAAAATAAGATCCTATAGATAGGATTAAAGATGATAGCTCAAGTATGAGAAAATAAAGTGTTTGGAAAAGAGAATAATAAAGAAAAACACTAGATAGATATGTAAATAAAGATCAAAACCAATTTTTTAAAGACTTCCTTTTCTTTGATTTTTTTCAACACTTTGAAAACAAATAAAAGATAAAGATTTAGGCTCAAAAACTTCTTTTAAACTTGCTGTAAAATACTTGAAAAGATAGGAAAAATAGCTCTTGAAAATCTTGGTTAAAACAACTCAAGAGAACCCTGATTTATAGGCTCTCAAGAATATAGCCGTTGGGGTCCAGAAAAGGTCAATTTTGACCTATTGATTTCTGACCGTTGAGCCACCGGTCGACTGTCCAGTCGACCGCCCCAGGCAAACTAGCCTGTCGTCGACCGTTCGATCGACCGACCCTAAAGGCACTCAGCCTTGTCGGTCGACCACCCGGTCGACCAGCACTACCCGAAAGTTGGATAGTTATAGTCGGTCGACTGCCCGGTCGATCGGCCTTATAGGCAAGGCCTTGTGCACGTCCTTGTGCACATCGGTCGACCGACCGGTCGCCCGGGCTCTGATTCGATCGATTGGCCGATCGACTGCCAGCAGGCTCAGGCTAGGGTTTATAGGGTTTGAAACTTGGTCTTTTAACACCTACAAAATCCCATAAAATCTCATAAATTTTACAAAACTAAGTTCTTATAAATATTTGAAGAAAAAATATGTATGACTAAAATTCAACACATATTACAAACTATTTGAACTACTTTTTTGATATAGAAATTAAGCTTTAAACCAAAATCGATATTTTCTAAAATACAAATTTTGAAATGGAAATCCGATTTTTCTCAAACTTGTATAAACACAAAATAAGATATTTAAACTCTTTTGAAGCATATAGTACATGGATAGAATCCAATACACATATAAAAGATATATCTATATTTTTGATATTAAATCCAAAATACGTTTTGTTAATTACAAAACTCTAAACACATGAAATAAAATCATCAAATAAGTTTTTCTAAATAAATGAAGCATAGATGTAATTATATGAAATCCAATATATATTAAATCATGTAAACTTGTTTTGATTTTATCTATTCATGAAAACCATATATATGTGTACTTGAAATCTAAAACCGGTTAAACCGACAAACAAACGTATTGAACTTTTTTGTGTGTGTGTGTGTGTGTATATGTGTGTGAATTTGAGCATATCAACACTAGTCTATCTTATATAAGATCTAAACACAAACTAAAACTAAACAAATTAAAGTCTTCTTGTAGAACTTCTTCTCCAAGCCAACTCGATCCAAACACGATCCAAAGAACTTGACTCCATCCGAGTGCTAAATGCGATCTTGATGGGCAAGCTCTTGAATCTACATGTGTTAGCTTCAAAACTTCTTTGTTGAAGCTAAATACCTACTAAGATTTTGATCAATAACTAAAACTATATAAATACAAGATCATTAGAAACTAACCTTCATAAGTTAATCATCATCAAAACTAAGATGAAAGGCCTCTGGGCTAACAATTACCTGAACATAAGAAGCCCATTGGTTACAAATAGATATTTAAAATCAAAAGGGATTCAGAAGGTAATGTGAAAAGATATAAGGCTCGTCATGTATTTAAAGGTTTTACTCAAAGGGAAGACATTCATTTTACAGATACTTTCTTTGCGGTTTCATCGAAAGACACTTTTAGGATGACTATGGCTCTTGTTGTACATTTGACCTTGAGTTACATCAGATGAATATTAAGACAATTTTTCTCAATGATGACATTGAGGAAACAATATATATGGTGCAACTAGAAAATTTTGTGTCTGGAGACCCAAAGAATATGGTTTACAAACTAAAGAAGTTCATCTATGAACTCAAGCAAACTTCCCATCAATGGTACTACAAGTTTCATCAAGTAGTTGTCTCAGTTGGTTGCGAGACAAATGCTGTTGAAGATTGTGTGTATCACAAGTTCAGTGAGAGTAAGTACATATTCTTGATTTTGTATATTGATGACATACTCCTTGTTAGCAATGATAAAGAAATTTTGCACGAAACCAAGAGATTTTTATCAAAGAAATTTGATATGAAAGATCTTGGTGAGCCATCTTTTGTCTTAGGAATCCAGATATACCAAGATCGTTCTCGGGATATTCTTGGATTGTCACAAAAGGACTATATAGAAAATTTGCTTGAAAGATATGGTATGCAAGATTGTAAACCAGCCTCAATCGCAAAAGGTGATAAATTCAGTCTAAATCAATGCCCTAAGAATGACCTTGAAGTTAAAGAAATGCAGAAGATTCTCTATGCTTAAGCTGTAGGGAGTCTAATGTATGCTCAGGTTTGCACACGTCCAAATATAGCATTCATTGTTGGAATGTTAGGTAGATATTTAAGTAACCCTGGGATGGATCACTGAAGAGCAGCCTAAGGGTCTTCAGATATTTACAGAGAACTAAGGATTACATACTCACATATAAGAGATCAGATCAGACTGAGATCATTGAGTATTCAGCTTCTGACTTTGCTGGATGCCTAGACAGCAGAAGATCTACATTAGGTTACATTTATCTGTTGGCTGGAGGAGCTATTTCCTGAAAAAGTGCCAAACAGACACTCATAGCCTCCTGCACTATGGCAGCAGAAATTATAGCATGTTATGAGGCATCTAACTATGGATTATGGCTGCGAAATTTTGTTACTGGGCTACGCATTTTAAGTGGTATTGAAAGACTACTAAAGTTATACTGTGACAATAAATCGACAGTTTTATATTCCAATAATAACAGGAGCTTATCCAGGTCAAGATACATTGACATTAAGTTTCTAGTTGTGAAGGGTACAGAGTGGACAGATTTCAGTAGAGCACATTGGGACAAACTCCATGATTGCGGATCCGCTTACTAAAGGATTAACATCGAAGGTCTTTCATGAGCATACTGCTTCTATGAGTGTTACATCACTTAAGGATATTATGTTTTAGTGGGAGTTTGTATATATGTTTATTGCTCTATTTTATATTTTGGACACATTTTGTGTATTTGGACATTTTCTGCAGAAATAAAGCATTCAGTTCAAACACTCTGTTTTATTATGTTAAAGTTTGTTCTCAATAAAGTTTAAGGGTGGACCAATTGAAAATAAGCATATTCAGATCACATTACATGTAATTTTCATGCTATGCATCCATGATTGATTTATGTTATTTGGTTGTATTGGTATATATGATTATTTGTGGGTTTAGTTACGCTAATTCTAACAAAAATCTCTTTAGTCCTATATCAATATAGTCAATGGATGAGATTGTTAAGAAT
This sequence comes from Agave tequilana, assembly GCA_038442645.1. Taxonomy (NCBI): domain Eukaryota; kingdom Viridiplantae; phylum Streptophyta; class Magnoliopsida; order Asparagales; family Asparagaceae; genus Agave; species Agave tequilana. The sequence continues at coordinate 34,786 of JAVJIF010034001.1, read as the reverse complement.
ACCTGATTACATGATGGACGAGATTGTTAAGAATACCTAATTACATGATAGCAATATTTTGAGCTCATAAAGTGTACACATTTATAAGGTAACATATGTGACCCAGTGGGAGAAAATAATTCAACATGTGTGGGCTCACATATGTGAATTATATGTATGGCTATCTTAAAGAATAGTTCAAATTAATTGTGATCTAATTAAGTTAATAATTAGACTAAAGGGTATTAAATTGTCATGAATTTACTCTGTAGAGATAATTATCTAATTTCTTATTAGTTAAAGGGCCAAATTGAAAAAGGGATAACTCTTGTTATTATATAATGTAACCCCCGGTCCTTGATGTACGTATCATAGTATCAGTACTCGATACGGCGTATAAAGTTTATTTGAACTTTCTGCTAGTCAGATTGAGCAAATTTCAGTTTCAAATATTATTTTCTAATATTTTAGATTTTTCAGAATTTTTTGAAGTTTTTCTAGATTATTTTAGAAAATCTCCGTAGTCGGTGTCCACCGATAGTGTATTCGACTCTACGAATTTTAATTCACAAACAGAGCAGAAATTTGAGAATCTGCTTTCATCTTATGTCGTAGAATCATATTATCTACGTTATGATATTTTTAGAGATTTTTCTGAATTAATCCAAAATCAGGCCAATCCGGTGTCGCCCAGTACTAGCGAAACCTTTAAGGATTTTTAACTTGCAAACCAGATTTATAAATCTAATTTCATATTATTTTGTAAAATAATATTTGCTATTTGACAGAATTTTTGAAAACCATACGGACCTAGTCAAATTTTACTGAATAAAATAATATTAATTAAATAATATAAAAATCTTTTCTCTTTCTTTTCTTTTTCCCTCTTCTCCATTTCTCTGGATCCCTCTCCACCACCTTAACCCAACCGCCTCAGCTCCTCTCCCTCTCCTCTTAAAATCTCTCTCCCTCTCTCTTAATTTCAATTGCCTCTCTCTTAATTTAAATTCTCTTTCTCACTGTATTCTCTCCCTCACTCTCACTGTTCTAGGCCAGGGGTGGGCCTGACCCACGCCCGCGGCCAGGCCACCCCAGCCAAACGTCACCGGTGGCCGCGGCCCCGGCCAAGCGCCACCGCGCCCTCTCCCCAGCAGGCGCCGGCCCCTCTTCTTCTTCTCCTCCTCCTCCTTCTTCTTTTCTTTCTTTTCTTTTTCCAGTGCTTCTTCTCCTCCTCTCTCTTTCCCCAACGCTCTCTGTCACGCACCACTTCCCAAAATACGCTGGAGCGGAGACGCGACACGAGTCGGCGACACATATATGCAAGGAAAATACCTCACGTATACGCGCTAAGCCTTAAGTAACCCGAAACAAGTTATATATTTATATTATAATGAGTCAATGACCACTGTAATAATACATATAAGCATCCACACATGATATCATATGAATAAAGAACTGAAATAACAAATGAATCTGATATAACGAGAATCAGGAAATAATATGAAGACAAGAAAGATAAGGATACCGGAATCAAATAGGGAGAAGCTCTAGATCTTCACGAAGCGTACAGTCTCCTTGAACACCTGCACAACAGAAACCAAGCGTCTAATATCTGGACGTGCAAATCCAGGGTCGTCAGAAAGCGACTTGGTGAGTGTGTGTGTAAAGGGGAGAGCTCGTGCATATAAACAATGTGCACAGAATAATAACTTGATAAACTACAGACAGAAGATAACTAAATAACATGATAAACAGATAACTAAATGATAACTGCATAACAATATGAATGAAGATAAAAGTCAACTATCACAGCTGTAAACAAGCAACTGATATTTGAAGGTATAACCTAGCATATGTTACTAGTTTGATGTACAATCCTATATCTATCATAGTTTATACATACATATATATATATATATATATATATATATATATATATATATATATATATATATATATATATATATATATATATATAGATAGACTTGTGTCCTTTCAAAATGATTTGATCCCGGATCCTTCCCACTCAAATTCAACCCTCCAACATTCGAATACAAGATCCACTCCGTTGAAGTTGATCTATACTATTTCAAGTATCTATAAACCAAAATCAAGTGTTTTAAATACTTTTTGCCCATCCATCAAGCGACGCAAAATGGACGGCCGAAAGTAGTGAGTTGGTTAGATCTATGTCTTTAGACATACAAATTCTCGATCCGACCATTTCATTATGATCTAAACATTTAAAAACCCCTATAAACTAATTTTTGTTAGATTTCAAATGTTCTACACCGTTAAACTAACCAACTCACTATTTAGGCCGTCCGTTTTTCCCCTACTTGATGGATGGGCAAAAAGTATTTAAAACACTTGATTTTTGGTTTATAGATACTTGAAATAGTATAGATCAACTTCAACGGAGTGGATCTTGTATTCGAATGTTGGAGGGTTGATTTTGAGTGGGAAGGATCCGGGATCAAATCCTTTTGAAAGGATACAAGTCTATATATATATATATATATATATATATATATATATATATATATATATATATATATATATATATATATATATATATATATATATACAGTCAGGTGATCACGGTTAGTCACAATACATTAACAGTTTATCATTATTAATTATGTAAGTGAACACCAATTGCCACATGTAATAGACGCATCCCATACTACGCTTACCACACATGCCAATCGAGGTCCTCAGTTATTGAAACTGATCGGTTGGAGACATTGTCCGTATTTTAGGTGGGTCCCGTGCATACCCGGGACCACGGCCCAGACTCCTGGCGCTGAACCAGGACCTACCGCAAGGTAGTCAGGCACATGTATACCAGGAACAGGTACATGTATAACATGTATAACAGGAACAAGACGGGGTGCCAGTCACCCCACGGGAACCCTGCAGTGGAACCCTCTTTCAGCTGCGCAACCTAAATCCTAGGTCCACCCAAATACAGACGCTGTCTCCTCCATCAATCTCCCCAATTCCAGTGTAAGTTGTTTAATATCATGTTATTAGTTTATCAAGATTACTTAATATGCATGTTACTTGAATCACTGGGATAACTCGGTGATAGTCACAGTAACAATTTCAACATGTATAATCAGGATACCGACATAACAAGAATATATAATAACAGTGAACAGGATACCGGTATAACAGGAATATGTAACAAGTATAACATCACGGTGTTGTTACCGTGTAACAATATTTTTCCAGCAATTAAGTAACATGGACAATAGTATCAGGTAGATATCATGTATAAACAATCAAGTTTCTCATGTAAATCAAGATATTCATGATAAGTAATGACCTACTGTCATGAATTACTTATCATGAATAGAATAATCCGGGCAATGTATATAATCAACTCATATCCTCAAAGTCATCGATATATCCATCCTCTAAGTCATCAATAAATCTGATCGATCAATAGCTGTCATAAAACTCCAAAATGTAATATAGTCACCGATATATCTGAACCTCAATAACTGAAATAAATACAAGTTCTGATACATCTAATCAAATCCTCATATTTTAATTTGATCTAGATTATCACACACTCTCACTCTATCAAGGTCAATCACAGGATCCCAAAGTCAAGTAACATATCAAGTACACATATTTAAAAACCCACTAAGCCAGATCAAGTCAACCCAGTCAACGTCTATTCCTCAACCCCCAAGTCAACTCAAATCGAGTCGAGTTTACCGACAGGTTCAAGTCTAAAATTTTCATTTTATCATAAAGATCTCTTATTTATTAAATCATCAATATCCCAATCAATCAAAATCATAACTACACAGTGTAACGTCCTCGATCAACATAGGGTCTAGATCACCCCTATATCTAATAGTCAATATCAATAAGATCATCAATATATCAGTCAAACTCACCAATGCGATAATCTAAAAATAATAGCTCCTAACAATCCAGAAGTCAGTCTTATCGTATACACTAGAGTCAAGGGTATCATGTTCACGCATATCTATGCATCGGTAAAACAGTCTATCAATAAACCAACATCATGTCTAACATGTCCTTAATAGCCAAAGGAGTTCTAATCAGAATAGTCACCAAACAATTCGTCTGGCAATGCTATACATAAAATATGAGTCTCTAACCTCAATCATGAACCAATCCTCAAGATCAATATATTTATATTCTAAGATTATCACAACTAGATTAGTTACAAGATTAAATCCAGTCCACAGTATATCCATACTAGGCCTAAGCCAATAACAGTCACTACCAACACATGAAATGACGCTGATACAAACTCCTATCAACCACGTAATTAAAGTGAGCAATCATGGGTGACTCATGAAGTAGTACAAGTAATCAAACTAGTAAAAATATAACAAATAGTCACATGAAATGATAAGTGTAACATGTAAATGCATACCGACAACGGTAAATAAGGAAGTGCATAAGAACGAACACTCACATGAAATGACGCAGTTTCAGAACCGAATCGCCGTTTGGTCTTCACTGCACGAACTGCTACTGATCTACGGATCATCCCCTGGATCGGTCTTCGAATCGCCTGTGTATCGGATCCACAACAAGCACGAATCCGAATCGAGTCTGGGTCTCCTGCAGCAGGTCCGGATCTCACCGAACGAATCCGAAACACTATATCACGCAACCAACACATATATATAAACATAAATACATGCTTAACACCCACATGTTCATATAGATACATACACGTGTATATATATATATATATATATATATATATATATATATATATATATATATATATATATATATATATATATATATATATACACACACACACACAATATACGTACGTACATAACATATATACATGTAAACACATGCATACACACGCGTATACACCCATATATATACGTACGTATATACATACACACACACACACACACACACACACACACACACACACACACTCTTTTATACTCACATATACATGAAATAACCCCATACACTAAAAGACACTCACGCACACATCATTACCCAAATTACATGCATGCATATATATTTACCAACATGCCTCTACACATTAATTAAACTTTCATATTATTACACTTTTGCCACCATACAACTAAATGTAGCACTAACCTCGAGCCGATTTGCGGCGCACCGACGGAGGCTCCGGCGGAGGCGTCCGGGCCGCAGAGGGTGTCGTTGGATAGAGCATCTCGCCATGAAGGGCGTGAGTGCGTTAGCGCCCGCCTATGGTGATCCACGGCAATCCACGGAGAGCCAGAAAATGGCTCGGAGTAAGATGTTTCCCACACAATATATACACTACACTTGCACAACCAAATACCCATGCATCCTGTGACAACACCCACTCATAAATTACAGTACGTTCATATATGTTTCTATACCAACCAATCAAAATCACTCACCACATTATTCAAACACAATGCATACAAATAGTTAAGGATAGAGAGTGAACTGAGATAGAGGGGACTCACGCACCAAGGGGACTCACGCACCAAGGGGACGCGGCCGTGGGAGGGGTGCGCGTGTACGGGGCTGCCGCCGCTACGGAGATGTCCAGGGGGTGGAGCTTCGGCCATCAAAGGGAAGTTCAGGCTGCCAATGCCAGTGTGCATCCAGGGAGAGCGAGCAAGGGGCTGTCGCCGGAGATCACGAGCTGCCGAAGGGAGAAGATCGCGCTCCGACGGGCTGCTGGGGACTGCCGTGGCTTGGTGGTGCGGCCATGCTGCCGGTGGGATCTTGCCAAGGAGAGGAGGCAAGGGGGAGATCCAGTTGCTGGGGTTCTGCCGTGGGTTGTCGGAGACGGGGAATTGTTAGCCGGGGTGTGGGAAGGTGGAGACGGCCAGCAAGGAGAAGTTGCAGCCCAAAGAGAAGGAGAAGGTTGTCGTGGGTTTGGGGATGTCGTCTGATCCGATGGAGGAGGTGTCGCAGAGTTCCGGCGGAGGGCTGCGTAAGCCTGGGGGAGGTGCGGCGGCTGTGAGGTTGGGAGATGAAGGATGAGTTAATTAGGGTTGATATTAGGTTAAAAAGATGATTTATATAGGGTATAGTTGTGTTGTGGGTTTCGGGTTTGGCCTAGCGGGTCTGGGTCTTGGATTTGATAATGGGTATTGGGTGTGAGGGTATGGAATGGGAAATAGGGAAGGAAGAATACCACAAATAGTAATAAATAAATACAAACTATAATAATATTAATTAACAATAACAATAACCATAATAATGATATCTCTAATAATATCAATAAGAAATAATAATAATGTTAATAAAATAATAGTAATAAGTAATTAGTATAGATATGAAATAATGGTAATGATATATATAGCCAAATTACCATTTACCATTCCAAAAAAAATAATTTGTTTATTTAATAATGCAATAAGTCATAAATCAATATAATTAATTATAATAATAAAATTAATCAGTAAATTAAATTAAATACTTTAGAAAATAAAATACAGTATTTCTGACTAGGGATATTACACTCTCTCCCCCTTTCTCTTTCCTGCCGCCGGAGAGGCGGCGCCGGCGGGGCTGGCCGCCACCAGCCCCTGCTGCCTTTTTTCTTTCTCTCTCTCGTTCTCCCTCTCTCCTCTTAATGGGTTAAACCCAAGATTCGAAACTCGCACCCAATACCCAATTACCCACTAACCTAAACCCATAAACCCACTAACCCATTACCTGTCTACTTACGTTATGGGTTTGGGTTATCAGATCCAAACCCGACTCGTTATCTAACCAAACCCGCATCCAAAACGTATGAAGGTAAAATTTCTGAAAACCCTTATTAAATTCTAACTTTTTTATTTTTAACATCTTTATTACATATTTAATATATTTTCTTAATTTTAGTTCTCGGGCTATAACTGGATCATCCGGAGTCCGATTTGGATGATTCTGGAATCGTTGCGATCATGGGAAAGAGAGCTACCTTCTCATGATCAGTTTTGGAGTGTTTTTCTTTTATAAACTATATTTTATCATGTTTAGTGAATTAGATTGATTGCCTATTTAATAAATCTTGACTATCGGGAAATCATAATAATTATTGTTTAATAAAATGTAATTGTTGGTAAATCCCTGTAATTAAAACATAATAATAGATAACATACTCATACATTACTTTATTAAGTAGACATATATATGGATGATTTTTTAGTAATCGAGATTCCGAAGTTAATAATTTTCACAAGTACCGTATTCATTATTATAAGTAGAAGTCTTTGACACTCGAGTAGATGATATGGCCACCCTACCTGGATTACACCGGATACGGTTGTTTACACACAGTGCATTTCATATTCATGTCCATCTGTTACATACAGACTTTGTTAGAGTAAACATTAGTGTGCATACACGCGGAACACCATGACTTAGATATCCTGTCACACGAGACACTGTTATCTTATGTACATGTATCACCGTTGCACAGATACTATTACACGTAACACTAATATTTCTTATTCATGTCCCACTGATATATAGATACACCAATTCACAGAGTACCATCATTTCATATATTGTTATCATCGTTACATGGATACTCGGTACACAGTTATATCATGTTTATACTTCACTGTTACACGTGCATGTATGGTTTCTATGTTCTTGTCATATGGATCACCGTTCATATTGCATGTCTTACTGTTGCATATATATTCATGTATTCCTGTTGCATGATTGTTTCCCGTCTTAATATTCCCGTTACTGGATACATGAGCTGTTGATATGCGATGTGTGGAACTAAGTGCCACGTGGATCCAAGCCACGGGGTCCACCTCTAGAATCCCACATCTATTGTTTTTCGTTTCCCATTTCCCGTTATCTTGTTATATGCTATCAATAGAGCTCAGGTCCTGTTATCATGTTACATGTACCATACACTATACTTGTTCTTACTATGCAGTGTACTCCAAATATAATGAATATAACTTGGGGATGGGAGAGACTTGACGGTTGACTAGGTCTTGTCGGGTGGATGTCTGGATCCATTGTTAGTCTCACTGTAGGGGACGTGGTAGGGCTGGCTACCATTTGTATTGTATTGTTTCTTGCTCCTGCCCTAGCGGGTAGCCCTGGTCTCAGCAGCCAGCTGTTTAAGGCCATTGTCCTGGGTATGCACGGGATACACCCACCTGACTAGAGCTCTCGACCATTGGATTTTCAGTTAACATAATAAAATGATATAAGCAATAGTGACGTCGGGAACACTTGTTATTTGGTCACTCTCTCGTTTGGATAATGGTACCTGCATTCCATGTCCGGATGGGTTCGACTGGGGTGCGGGCTCCAGTATGAACTGTCAGTAGTATGAGACACTGGAAGAAATTGATTAAAATACCAGGTGGTACTGATTGTTATTATTATCTAAATCACATGACATGCTCGACTCATGTATATTATTGTCCCTTTATATTTGTTACTATTCCTGATATGTTATCCACGATCATGTCACCTGTATACCTTGTTACACTTCTTGATATTTGTTACACTCCATGTGGTAACACACTATTCATGTATATATATACTCTGCATTGCATATATTCTACTTTATGTATACGTTGCAGACTTCATTACTGTATAGGCACAGTACAGTAGAATGGTTATATTGCGTACTGCACATCTGCATGTTCATTTCCATCACGTCATCACTATGCAACAATATTTATTATATAAAACTGGATATTACTATAGACATAACCCGATGATAACATGCTAGGTAGTGATGGTAATAAAATATGATGGTTTTATATTTCTACTACTTATTAAATGCCTACTATATGGTATCACTGATACCGATGTATTATAGATTATTATCGTGTCTGTACTAGTACAGTGCATATTACTGCTTCTTTCATTTTACCACTCACTAGGTCGCTTTCTGACGACCCTAGGTTTGCGTGCCCAGGTTGGAGATCTGAGCTATCATATTGTCTGATATTTCATTGGATTCACATAGGAGACTCATCATCGAGACCATTCATAGGTATCTTTATAATTTATTTCTGTTATCTTATTTATCCTTATTTTTATATCTATTATGATCACTAACCTCTTTATGTAGGTATTCTTGTACTTATTTAATGCTGAAAATTCTTGTGCATATGAAGGCCATTTCCTGTACTGAGGCTTAGCGTATACACGTGAGGGTATTTCCGCCCTGCGTATGTACGTCGCCATAACGTCTCCGTATTCGGGAGATCGGGGCGTTACATAGTGGTATCAGAGCTTAGGTTCACACCTGGTGTGGTTAACCACCTAGGTCAATGCTCAGGCTCTTACCAACAGTACAATCAGATTCAGATTAAAACTCATATGTATCTGAATTTTGGGATTCCAGCGACGAGTACAAGAATAACATGTCATTAGCAATTCATTTCTTGACTCTTTTTCATTCCTTCATTACAGTTGTCAACTAGAATATCCGAGTTCCTTCTCGCTTTCTTTTCATCTTATTGCTTCCAATCCGTTAGCGTTAGTCCACTACACTAAGTCTCCACCCGAGTTCATTACAGATATCAGAGTAGCAGTGGAAGCGTCGTAGGCCCCTAACATTTAGTCTCCAAGATTGTACATATTGTTCTCATACCTGAATTAAAATTTTGAGGATGAATTTTTTTGTAAGGTGGGGAGAAATGTAACCCCCCGGTCCTTGATGTACGTATCACAGTATCAGTACTCGATACAACGTACAAAGTTTATTTGACCTTTTTGGTAGTCAGATTGAGCCGATTTTAGTTTCAAATATTATTTTTCAATATTTTAGATTTTTCAGAATTTTCTGAAATTTTTCTACATTATTTGGGAAAATCTCCGTAGTCGGTGTCTACCGATAGTGATAATCAGCTCTACGAATTTTAATTCACAAACGGAGTAGAATTTTGAGAATCTGCTTTCACCTTGTGTCGTAGAATCATATTGTCTACGTTATGATATTTTATAAATTTTTTCTGAATTATTCCAAAATCAGGCCAAACCGGTGTCGCCCAATACCAGCAAAACCTTTCAGGATTTTTAACTTGCAAACTAGACTTGATTTTATAAATCTAATTTCATATTATTTCTCTGGATAATATTTTTATTTTACAGAATTTTTGGGAACCATACAGATCTAGTCAAATTTTACTGAATAAATAATATTAATTAAATAATATAAAAATCTTTTCTCTTTCTTTTCTTTTTCCCTCTTCTTCTCCATTTCTCTGGATTCCTCTCCACCGCCTTAACCCAACCGCCTCAGCTCCTCTCTCTCCTCTTAAAATCTCTCTCCCTCTCCCTTAATTTCAATTCCCTCTCTCTCTCCCCTCTCACTCACTCTTCTCTTTCTCACTGTATTCTCTCCCTCACTCTCATTGTTCCAGGCCAGGGGTGGGCCTGACCCATGCCCGCGGCCATGCCATCCCAGCCAAATGTCACCGGTGGCCGCCCCGAGCCAGGCGCCACCGAACCTTCTCCCCACCAGGCGCCGACCCCTTTTTCCTTCTTCTTCTTCTTCTTCTCCTTCTCCTTCTCCTTCTTCCCCTGTTCTTCTTCTTCTTTTGTTTCTTTTCTTTTTCCAGTGCTTCTTCTTCTCCTCTCTCTCTTTCCCCACTCTCTCTCCCCTCTCTCTTTTTCCTGCCGCTGGCGAGGCGGCCCCGGCGGGGCTGGCCGCTGCCAGCCCATGCTGCTTTTCTCTCTCTCTCTCTCTCATTCTCCCTCTCTCCTCTTAATGGGTTAAACCCAAGATTCTAAAGCCACACCCAATACCCAATTACCCAATAACCTGAACCCATAAACCCACTAACCCATTACCCGTCTACTTAAGTTATGGGTTTAGGTTATCAGATCCAAACCCGACCGTTATCTTATCAAACTCGCATCCAAAACGTATGAAGGTAAAATTTCTGAAAACCCCCTATTAAATTCTAACATTTGCATTTTTAACATCTTTATTACATATTTAATATATTTTCTTGATTTTAGTGTTCGGGCTATAACTGGAGCATCTGGAGTCCAATTTGGACGATTCTGGAACCGTTGCGATCATGGAAAAGAAAGCTACCTTCTCATGGCCAGTTTGTGAGTATTTTTCTTTTATAAATTATATTTTATCATGTTTAGTGAATTTGATTGATTGCTTATTTAATAAATCTTGACTATCGGGAAATCATTATACTTATTGTTTAATAAAATGTAATTGTTGGTAAATCCCTGTAATTAAAACATAATAATAGATAACATACTCATACATTACTTTATTACGTCGACATATATATGGATGATTGTTTAGTAATCGAGATTCCAAAGTTAATAATTTTCACAAGTACCGTATTCATTATTATAAGTAGAAGTCTTTGACACTCGAGTAGATGATATGGCCACCCTACCTGGATTACACCAGACACGGTTGTTTACACATAGTGCATTTCATATTCATGTCCCTCTGTTACATAGAGACTTTGTTAGAATAAACATTAGTATGCATACACGCGGAACACCCGTAACTTAGATATCCTATCACATGAGACATTGTTATCTCATGTATATGTATCACCGTTGCACAGATACTATTACACGTAATACTAATATTTCTTATTCATGTCCCACCGATTTATCGATACACCAATTCATGGAATACCGTCATTTCATATATTGTTATCATCGTTACATGGATACTCGGTACACAGTTATATCATGTTTACACTTCACTGTTACACATGCATGTATGGTTTCTATATTCTTGTCATATGGATCACCGTTCATATTGCATGTCTTACTGTTGCATATATATTCATGTATTCCTGTTGCATGACTGTTTTCCGTTCCTAATATTCCCGTTACTGGATACATGAGCTATTGATATGCGATGTGTGGAACTAAGTACCACGTGGATCCAAGCCACGTGGGCCACCTCTAGAATCCCACATCTATTGTTTTCCGTTTCCCATTTCCCGTTATCTTGTTATATGCTATCAATAGAGCTCAGGTCCTGTTATCATGTTACATGTACCATACACTTGAAATCACCTAGAGGGGGTAATAGGTGATAATGCTAATCTAGAGAACTTAATGCGGAATTTGAAAACTAATTGCAATTAACAAGAGATGCACACTCAAACAAGCCAAGCAAATAATTATGAATGAACAATATGAATTGATGCAAGGCACAATATAGAGAGAGAGAGAGAGTAAGAGCCAAGGGATCAAGCGCAAACAATAAGATATGTTTCGAGGTTCGAGCACGCAGCTCTACATCCCCGCCTTCACCACCGTGAAGGATTTCTAGTCCACTAGCTTGTCCACAAAGGACTCCCACAAGGGAACCTCCACTGAGGATTTGGGGCAATACAATCACAAGGAGTACCCAACTCCTCTCCTTACAAACACAACCTCCTACTTGAGGCACAACACCAAGCCAACAAACAATCACCTCACAACTTGAGGGATAAGCACAAAGCTACACAAGGATCACCTCACCACTTGAGGGATACAACCCAAATGCACAACCTCCTCAACACAATGAGGGAAAGGCACAAAGCCAAGCAAAGAATGGGTTTACAACTTGGTGATAAAAAGACCACAAACAATCTCTTTTCCCATACAAAGATCCCATAGAATAAGATAGTAGATGTAGCTCAAGTGTGGAGAAAACCAAAGTAATGAAAATCAAAAACTCAAAGAAAATCCTTGGGAAAAACTAGAAACCAAGATAAAGAAGTTGAATCAAACACTTTTCCCAAAAACCCTTTTCTTTGATTTTCCAATCCCTAGAAAAAACACCAAATAGATTATTTAATTTAAAGCCCAAAATTCTTTTGATTGCTGTGAAAACACTGGAGAGTCAGGAAAAATTAGCACCAAAAATCTTAGAGAAAAACACTTTCTAATGGGGTATTTATAGCCCATTTACAAAACTAGCCGTTGGTAGCAGATTCTGCTAAAAATGAACTACCGGTTGACCGGTCGGTCGACCGGCCAACGGTCACTTTTTGACCGCTGGCAGCTACCGGTCAACAGGGCGGTCGACCGTCCCCAGAACCAGAGAGCAACGGCTCTCTGGCCGGTCGACCGCTCGGTCGACCGGGAGAAACCCGAGAGCAACCTGCTCTCAGTCGGTCGACCGTGCGGTCGACCGCTTATGGGTAAGCCAGTGTGCGCTATCCGTGCACGTCGGTCGACCGCTACGGTCGACTGGCTACTGTTGGCCCAATGGCTTTCCACTTTAGTTTTGATGATGATCAACACTCATGTAGTTATGTTTACTAATATTCTTGTGTTTCTAAGTTTCAGATCATTAACAGGATATTAGGTTGGTGATTAGCTTCAACAAGATGATTAGAAGCTATTCATGATGATTCCGATGCCAAAGCTTAAAGATCATACCTTTGCACTTGGAGAATCACGGAGTTTTGGAGCAAGTCTACTTGAAGATGAAGATCGTCAAGAAGACTTAGGTATCTAGTTTAGAGTTTGTGTTTTAGATCCATATTTGTAAAGCTTAGTTTAGTTGATATGCTCAAGTGATCACAAATCACACACGTTTTATGATTGAGTTTTGGTTTTTTATGAATAGTTTATCAAAACAAGTTTACCTTATACCTATGTATATTAGATATGTTTCTAGATATACATACATGTTTTAAACTTGCTAGACAAACTTATTTTGACTATCCTAGTCATGTTTTGGAAAAATCAAGTTTGACAAAATACAAGGTTTTGTTTTTGATAAAATTTGCAAGACTCAAAAATGAATTGATATGTTGATATATTGTCTTGAAATTTTTATCACATGCTTGTGTTTCAACATAAAATGATAAAACAATTTTTATGGTATTTTTAAAAGAGATAAAAGATTTTTTAGAAAATATTTTTCCAAATTTTTCTGACCTGGTTTTGTGCTGACAGGCTGGTCGGTCGACCGGGACGGTCGACCGCACCAATGGCCGGTCGACCGATCCGGTCGACCGACGTGCACAGACGTGCACGTCTGTTAGGCACAGTGGACGGTCGACCGGGCCTGAGAGCTCTGCTCTCGGTTTATTTCGGTCGACCGGACCGGTCGACCGATGTTGCCCAACGGTCACAAATTTGACCGTTGGCGGTCGACCGGGCCGGTCGACCGGCAGTTGGTCAGACTGCAAACTCAGCCTAACGGCTAGTTTTTCCTAGGGGCTATATATACCCCATTTCTCCATTGTTTTGGATAAGAATTTTTGAGCTAAAAATTTTCAGTTTTCTGAAGAGTTTAAAAGAGTTTTTAAAAGAGTTTTTAAGTCAAAAAGATTTCATCTTATTTGTTTTTGGGTTTTTGGAAAATCAAAGAAAGCTAGGGTTTTGGGAGATTGTTTTGTTTTTCATTTTCAATCATTTACAAGTGATTTCCCAAGTAGTTTTTCTTTGTTGCTGGTTTCCAAAAACACCTTGTTTCCACACTTGAGCTATATCATACTATCCTAAACTATTAGGATCTTGTTTTTGTGGAAAAAGAGAAAAGAGAGTGTTTGAGGTTGTTGTTGTAAACCTCTAAGTTGTACACCCTTATTCTTGTTGTATCCCTCTTCGGTAGAGGTGATCGGGTGATTGGTTTGTGAGCCTCTTTGGTAGAGGTGTTGTTGTTGGTTGTTGTTGGCCTCGGTGGAGGTTGTATTGAGAGAGGAGTTAGGTACTCCTAGAGTTGTAAGAAATCCTCTTAAGTAGAGGTTCCCTCGGTGGGAGTTGAGATAGTGGAAATCCTACACGGTGGTGTAGGCGGGGATGTAGAGCAAGGTGCTCGAACCTCGAAACAAATCTTGGTGTTTGCGTATTGATCCATTGTCTCTCTAACTCTCTCTCTTATATTTGTGCAAAGCATCATATTCATATCATATCATATTTGCTTATGTTGTGCATATTTCATATTGCCTTGCATTTATTCATATTGCTATTCATTCTTATTTGCTTGGCTTGATTGTGTGTATTTTATATTGCTTGGATTGCTTGTGTGTGTGTGCCTAACTTATACTCATCCAACAAGAGCTTCACATAGCACCTCAACCCATTTCAAGGGAATCAAGGGGAGTTAGTCCAGAGCCTCGCAAGGGGAATTCGGCTACACTTGTTGTATTGTATTAGTTTGTGCATAATTTGCATTAACTTCCGCATTTAGCGCACTTGGTTTGCATTAAGTTTCTTAGATTAGCACTTACACCTATTCACCCCCCCTCTAGGTGTTTTTCAATTGGTATCAGAGCTAGTGCTCCTGATACTTAGGCTTAACATCCTAGGAGTGATCCATTTGCTTGCTAATCTCATTTGCATTTGTTTGTTTGCACATTCATATATAGTTTACCATGGACTTCATGACCCCTCCTAGCTTTGACCCTTCCAACATTGATGTTTGGAAGTATAGGATGTCCATGTACCTAAAGACCCTAGGTTTGCATGTCTTCCTTGCCGCCACCAAGAGATGTTATCTTGGTGATGGTAATCATATAGGGGCCAATGCACAAGCCCTAGAGGCCATTAGAAGCACTCTTCCTAAAGATTATCTCTTATGTGTTTCTAATCTTGATTCCGCTTTTGCAGTGTGGAACAAGTTGACAACCACCACCACCTCCAAGCTTCAATTGCCAATCCAAGAAGAGGAATCTAGCGGAGAATCTGAGCCACAACAATACTATATGGTTCAAGGGAATGACTCCCTTGAGGTACATTCGGAATCTCAACTAGATAGTAATGATTGTGCTAGTTCTTCAAATGATTTTGTTGATCCCCATGCTTTAAATGAAGAACTATCTATTGTTTGTGAAAAATTGATAGAAAAATATAAAATTTTGAAAAAGAAAAGTCTAGGCCTTGAAAAAGAAAATAAGAGTTTGCATGCTAGACTTAACAATGTTTTGCAAGAGAAAGAGAAGATTGCTAATGAGAGGGATTCATTAAAATCTCAACTTGATCTTGCACTTAAAGAAAATGATTTTTTAAAATCTAAAAATAATTGCCATGTTCTTTTGAAGAAAAATGAGAACTTGTCTTCAAAAGTTGATTTTGTTTTAAAAGAAAATGTTGATTTGAAAAATAAAATTATTTCTATTTCAAATGATTTAGATGTTTGTTTAAAGAAAAATGAATCTTTGAAAATTAAATTGATGCACATGTTTGCCATGATAGTGTAGCTTCTTCATCTAGTCTACTTAATGCATGTACCTCTTTTTCTAAGATTAATAATGATATATCCATGCTTAAGAAGAAGGTAGATTGTTTGGGCTCCACTATGAGCCAATGTGCTAAGAACCATACACGCTTGGAATCCTTGGTTCGAAAGAAACAAGTTCCATCTTTTCATGCACACCCTCCACGGCATACACATGCTCCTCACGGACACCATCACACGTATGCTCATGTGTACACATGTACACATTGTGGCCGAAAAGGTCATCTTGCTAAATTTTGTTATGATAGATTAAATGTTTCAAATTTAGCAAAGAAATTTATTTGGGTTAGGGAAGGGACTAACCCCCATGGACCCAACAAGATGTGGGTACCAAAGACCACCCCTCCTATTATTTATGATGTAGGTGTGGGCTCTCACATGACGTGAGAGTGATGACACCTTGGAGTGGATGCGTTCCGTACTTAAAGCTTATCAATTGGATGCATCACTTTCAAGGGAAGGTTGGTGGAGAGGACCACCATGTTTTGGAGACAAGGAGAGTTGCCTTCTAGGTTTTGGTAACAATTCCTAACTCCTTATTATAGTTTACATGCTTTCATAATCATTTGTTTTATAGCATGTTTTCATTGTCTATGGATTAGTATGTACATGCCATGTTTATTAGATCCTTGACATACATGTATAGTATTTGAGACACATATGCTTATATGAACCCATATTTAGTGTTCTCACTTTTGTTTAAGCTATAATGTACATCATGAATCTAATACATGTGAATTTACATAGTAATCATGTTTTAGTTTTATCATGATGACTTTTATATTTGTTTTGATGCTTCATGTTTTGAATATATGTTTAGATGTTTGTTTTCATTAAGACTAGTTATATACTTGTACATAGAGTGGGCTACAAATAAATCTATATATGTTGAGCTTGATTGCTTATTTGAACCCATTAGATGTGCTAGTATAGTCTAGTTTTGATGATTCATACATTTCAAACTTGTATTCCATTTTTGGATTTGTTTTATGATTGTGTGTTTCACTTCATGTATATGTTTGTATTGCCAAACTTTAAGATATACATGTATACCCCTTGAGTCATTTGCCTTTCATGCAAATCTATATATATAGACTCAAATTGTGTTTAGGGATATGTATGTATACTTATTGTGTTGACAATTCATACATATACCTTGAATTGAAAATTGTTGTTATGAAAATTTAGTCTTTCGTGATTTTCAAGTTTTCATGTGTTCATGTTTAACTTCATGTATATGACCATCTTATCCAAACTATTGACTATACATGAGTATCCTTTTTGAGCCACGTGCCTTCATGCATATATCTTTGTGGACTCGTTATGTTTTGGATATGTATGTATATCTTAGTTTGTATTAGACATACATATGCCTTGAAGATTAAATAAGGAGTTTTATATGATTTTTCATGTTTTTGATGGAATTATGTTTTAAGGAATAATTGAGCTTAATGAAATATTTTTCATAATTATGATCTTCAAATATTATTTGTACACTCATATCTATTGCTCATGTTTTGTTTCTCATGAGTTATGCTTTATTGGTTAGAGTGATGATTATCATGTGAATTTCAATTTTATTTTATTCCTTACTTGAAGGATTTCGTGCTAGTTAACAAGTTTTCCATTTAACTAGTTGCGGTGTTCTTCATTTTGGTAGTGATTTTCAAACAAAACTACATTTTCAAATCTATCTTTGAAAACCCCTACCTTCTAAGGGCGGTAGGATGGGAGATCATGTTCATGTATGCCCTAAATTGAAAATCTTTAAAACTTGAATTATGATTGGGTGGTAGATAATATGATGTATACACTTGAACTTATTGTTATGTCAATTGGTATCATTGAACTCTTTCAATTGGTATCATTTTGATCTTCTTGTATACTCATATATGTTTTGTATGTATGTATGCTTTAAATTCCAAGTATATCAATTTCTATTGGTATCTATCTTTCATACGTATATATGTTTGTGTTTATGCTAGTGCTTGAGTTTCAATTTTGTTTAAATTGATTACTTTTAAATTGTTATCAAGACTATGCATGACTTTAGTTTGTATTTCATAAAGGGGGAGAAAATATGATTTTGTATTTCAATTGGTATTTGTACTCCCACACTTTATGATTAAAAGTTGTTTATATGTTTTAAAATGAACAATTCTTACAATTGGTATCAATGTTTCTATGTAAAATCTTTTCAATTGGTAAAATATTTACAAGTGGTATCATATTTAAGAAATTCAAAATTTGTTTTGGTTTCAAGATTCATGTTTAAGAATTTAAGATTTATGTTTAATTACAATTGGTATCTCATATGTTGTTTAAAGAATATATTCAAAGTTTTGATTTGTATTTCCTATATGCAAGGAGAGCTTAACATCTCTCTTACATATAGATTCATGTTGAGTATATTATAAATTGAGGAGCTTGACAACTCTTCTTTATATGATATACGTGTGTAGGGGGAGCTTCACATCTCCTCTTATGCATTACATAATATGTGTTACGTGAATTGGGGCTTGTCATCCTTTCTTCATGTAATGCATATGTGTAGGGAAGCTAACTTAGCGTCTTCCTCTTCATGAATGTATATAGCATATAACATATATTGATTCTTGTTTATTGGTATCAAGATGCTTCATTGACATATTTTTTAATTGATATCATGTTTGTAGTCACCCCTTATTGATTTTTTTTTTTTGACAAAAAGGGGGAGAACATTGTTTGTATTATTTTGATTGACAAAAAGGGGAGAAAGATTTTTACCCCTCATTTTATCTATGGTTTTGATTGTTTACCCCTTTGTTGATGATTGACAAAAAGGGGGAGAAGTATTTGAGTTTTATATGCATACATGCATACTTATGTTTTATATGCATATATTATGTTTTAATCTCAAGAATATTAAGTTTAATTGATATATAGAGTTTGCTTTGTAATTGGTATCTAGAGCTTATTTTATTTTGAATATTCCATTTGATATCTAGAACCACTTATTGTTTATGCATATGCATGTTTCATGTTTAATATTCATTGCATATATTTATTGTTTATCCCTATGCATGAGTTAAGGGGAGCTTCCTTGAAGCTTATCTTTAATCCATGCATATATAACTCCATGAGTTTTGTCATCATCAAAAAGGGGGAGATTGTTGGCCCAATGGCTTTCCACTCTAGTTTTGATGATGATCAACACTCATGTAGTTATGTTTACTAATATCTTGTGTTTCTAAGTTTCAGATCATTAACAGGATATTAGGTTGGTGATTAGCTTCAACAAGATGATTAGAAGCTATTCATGATGATTCCGGTGCCAAAGCTTAAAGATCATACCTTTGCACTTGGAGAATCACGGAGTTTTGGAGCAAGTCTACTTGAAGATGAAGATCGTCAAGAAGACTTAGGTATCTAGTTTAGAGTTTGTGTTTTAGATCCATATTTGTAAAGCTTAGTTTAGTTGATATGCTCAAGTGATCACAAATCACACACGTTTTATGATTGAGTTTTGGTTTTTTATGAATAGTTTATCAAAACAAGTTTACCTTATACCTATGTATATTAGATATGTTCTAGATATACATACATGTTTTAAACTTGCTAGACAAACTTATTTTGACTATCCTAGTCATGTTTTGGAAAAATCAAGTTTGACAAAATACAAGGTTTTGTTTTTGATAAAATTTGCAAGACTCAAAAATGAATTGATATGTTGATATATTGTCTTGAAATTTTTATCACATGCTTGTGTTTCAACATAAAATGATAAAACAATTTTTATGGTATTTTTAAAAGAGATAAAAGATTTTTTAGAAAATATTTTTCCAAATTTTTCTGACCTGGTTTTGTGCTGACAGGCTGGTCGGTCGACCGGGACGGTCGACCGCACCAATGGCCGGTCGACCGATCCGGTCGACCGACGTGCACAGACGTGCACGTCTGTTAGGCACAGTGGACGGTCGACCGGGCCGGTCGACCGGGCCTGAGAGCTCTGCTCTCGGTTTATTTCGGTCGACCGGACCGGTCGACCGATGTTGCCCAACGGTCACAAATTTGACCGTTGGCGGTCGACCGGGCCGGTCGACCGGCAGTTGGTCAGACTGCCAACTCAGCCTAACGGCTAGTTTTTCCTAGGGGCTATATATACCCCATTTCTCCATTGTTTTGGATAAGAATTTTTGAGCTAAAAATTTTCAGTTTTCTGAAGAGTTTAAAAGAGTTTTTAAAAGAGTTTTTAAGTCAAAAAGATTTCATCTTATTTGTTTTTGGGTTTTTGGAAAATCAAAGAAAGCTAGGGTTTTGGGAGATTGTTTTGTTTTTCATTTTCAATCATTTACAAGTGATTTCCCAAGTAGTTTTTCTTTGTTGCTGGTTTCCAAAAACACCTTGTTTCCACACTTGAGCTATATCATACTATCCTAAACTATTAGGATCTTGTTTTTGTGAAAAAAGAGAAAAGAGAGTGTTTGAGGTTGTTGTTGTAAACCTCTAAGTTGTACACCCTTATTCTTGTTGTATCCCTCTTCGGTAGAGGTGATCGGGTGATTGGTTTGTGAGCCTCTTTGGTAGAGGTGTTGTTGTTGGTTGTTGTTGGCCTCCGTGGAGGTTGTATTGAGAGAGGAGTTAGGTACTCCTAGAGTTGTAAGAAATCCTCTTCGGTAGAGGTTCCCTCGGTGGGAGTTGAGATAGTGGAAATCCTACACGGTGGTGTAGGCGGGGATGTAGAGCAAGGTGCTCGAACCTCGAAACAAATCTTGGTGTTTGCGTATTGATCCATTGTCTCTCTAACTCTCTCTCTTATATTTGTGCAAAGCATCATATTCATATCATATCATATTTGCTTATGTTGTGCATATTTCATATTGCCTTGCATTTATTCATATTGCTATTCATTCTTATTTGCTTGGCTTGATTGTGTGTATTTTATATTGCTTGGATTGCTTGTGTGTGTGTGCCTAACTTATACTCATCCAACAAGAGCTTCACATAGCACCTCAACCCATTTCAAGGGGAATCAAGGGGAGTTAGTCCAGAGCCTCGCAAGGGGAATTCGGCTACACTTGTTGTATTGTATTAGTTTGTGCATAATTTGCATTAGCTTCCGCATTTAGCGCACTTGGTTTGCATTAAGTTTCTTAGATTAGCACTTATACCTATTCACCCCCCCTCTAGGTGTTTTTCAGCTACTTGGTCCAGTCGACCGTCCAGTCGACTGACCTAGCCTGGCAGCAGCAGTTCTGGTCAGAAAAACATGTAATTTTTAATCCTAAAAATTCCCATAAAATCTCTAAAATTACACAAAAATAGTTTTATCATTTTATTTTGAAATATAAACTTGTGATAAAAATTTCATCACAAATAACAACATTTTGAAACATTTTTGTGTCTTATCATTTTACCAAAAATCAAAAACTGTATTTTCTAAAACTTAGATTTTTGAATTGAAAATATATTTTGTCCAAGACTTATCCAAATACAAAAACATGATATTAAACAACATTTAGACATGATGTATATGGATATAATCCTATATACATGAAACATATATATATCCATGTTTTTGACTTTAATTCCAAAATATGTTTTGTTAAAAATACCAAACACTAAACTCATGAAATAGACTATCAAATTTAGTTTGTCTAAGAAGTTGAAGCATGCATGTATATAGAACAAATCTAATATACAAACCATGTAAACTTGTTTTGATCTATCTATTCATGAAACCAAGAACGGTTTAACCAAAAACGGAAAAACCGAAAACCAATATTCAAAACATGAAACGTGTGTGTTGTGAACTTGAGCATATCATACTATTCTAATCTTTACAAATGGATCTAAAACTCAAACTAAACTAGGTACCGATGTCTTCTTGTAGAGCGCCGTCTCCAAGCCGACTCGATCCAAAACTTCGTGATCCACCGAGCTTGACTCCAATGAGTGCTATATATGATCTTATCACTCGGGCTCTTGAATCACTATGTGAAAGCTAATCACCTACAAACATCTTGATTAATGATCTGAAACTAAAATCACAAGATTATTAGTACACATAACTACATGAGTTAATCATCATCAAAACTAGAGTGGAAGGCCTCTGGGCCGACAATCTCCCCCTTTTTGATGATGACAAAACTCATGAAGTTATATATGCATGGATTAAAGTTAAGCTTCAAAGAAGCTCCCCCTTAACTCATGCATAGGAATAAACAAATAGATATGCAATGTAAGCTCTTAAACATGTATGCATAGACATGCATAAAACAAGGTACCAAATACAAAAACATGCTCTTGATACCAAACATATGAAATGCATCATGAATAAAACGTGCTCTTGATACCAATAAAAATATGTTCTTAAATAATGCTCTTGATACTAATTAAACAATTAAACGACAAACTAATAAATAAAACAAAACATGCATATAAAACATGCATATAAACTCAAATACTTCTCCCGCTTTTTGTCAATCATCAATAAAGGGGTTCAAGTAAAAACAAAAACATTCTTCTCCCCCTTTTTGTTCGAAACAAAGAAACATTGAAGGAGTTAAAAGCAATAAAATAATGTTTCTCCCCTTTTTGTCTAAACACAAATGATGTAAATAAGGGGTGACAATCAATTAAGATATCAATTAAAATTTGTCAAAGTAGAGCATCTTGATACCAATTGAAAGGAAACATAAAAACATTGATACCAATTATAATAAAACAATCTTGATACCAATTGAAATTAAACATAACAAATTTTGAATTTCTAAACAGAAATTTTGATACCAATTGTAAATATTTTTCATTTTGAACATATGATACCAAATTGAAATTTTCAATCATAAAGTATGGGAGTGAAAATCAAATACCAATTGAAAGATGAAATACAAGTTTTCTCCCCCTTTATGAATTACCAAATAAAAACATGCAAAGCTTGTATATGGATACCAATTGAAAACTAGTCAATTGAAATAAGATAGTCATTATAAAACAAGCTTTATCATGATCAAAATTTGTGCTCTAAGATATATGAATATAATAAGCACAAAAAAAACATATATATGTATGAAAATAATTAGATACCAATTGAAATTGATACTCTTTGAAGTGCAAGCATACATATACAAAAAAATA
Organism: Agave tequilana; assembly: GCA_038442645.1. NCBI lineage: Eukaryota > Viridiplantae > Streptophyta > Magnoliopsida > Asparagales > Asparagaceae > Agave > Agave tequilana. The sequence continues at coordinate 11,508 of JAVJIF010034001.1, read as the reverse complement.
TATATGAGTATACAAAAATGTCAATATTGATACCAATTGAAAGAATCTAATGATACCAATTGAAACAACAATAATATCAAATATATATCTCATATAACCTATCCTCTCAATCATGTTCAAGTTTAAAATGATTTTCAATATAAGGCATACATGAGCATGGTCTCCCATCCAACCACCCTTCAAAGGTAGGGGTTTTCAAAAATAGGTTTGAAAGTAGAGTACGTTTGAAAATCTCTACCATAAGAAGAATACGAACTAGTTAAATGGGAAATCTTGTTAACTAGTATGAAATCCTTCAAGTAAGGAATAAAACATAAATATTTTTCATGAAACACATGTAAATCACATGGCACTAAACACTCAAATTCCATAAAACATGTATCATACTCATGAAAATAAAATCATGAGAAAACTAATAAAGTGAGTGAACAAGTGTTGTGTGACACATATCAACATGAAAATATTCAATTAAGCTCAATTAAGATATTCCTTAAAAAAAAACATGAAAGCATGAGAAACTAAATTTTCATTAAAAACAATTTATACTTCAAGGCATATGTATGTTTTGACAACACAAAAAGTATACATATATATCCCTAAACACAATTTGAGTCCATAATAAAGATTTACATGAAAAGCAAATGACTCAAGGGTATACATGTATATCTTAAAGTTTGGCAAAATAAACATATACATGATGTGAAAACACATGATCATAAACATGTCCAAAATAGGGAATACAAGTTAGAATGCATGAATCATCAAAACTAGACTATACTAGAACATCTAATGGGTACAAATAAGCGTTAAAGCACAAACATATAATGATCTATTTGTGGCCCACTATATGTACAAGTATATATCCTAGTTTTAATGAAAACTAACATCTAAATAAGAAATCAAATCATGAAGCATAAAATGGGATATAAATCAATATGAAAATCATAAACATGATCATTATGTAAATCCACATGCTATTAGAGCTATGATGTGCATAATAGCTAAACAAATGGTGAGAACACAACATATGGGTCCATATAAACATGGGTGATCTCAAAAGCTATACATGCATGTCAATGATTTAAGAATCATGACATTTAACATAATAAACTATAAACATCAAGACAAAACAAAAATCATAAACACACATATGATCATTATGTGTATGCATGTGCATTAGATCTAGGACATACATATTAGTCTAGAAACAAAGTGAGAACACAAAGATAAGTCCATGGGTGTCTCAAATAACTAAACATGTATATCACTAATTTAAATCACATGGCATAATCATAATGAGTTTTAAAACATGACATGCTATAAATCAACGATATGAAAAGCATAATAAGCATGCAAATATAAATGGGAGTTAGAGATTGATACTAAAACCGATGAAGGCACCTCTCTAGTTCTCCAAACCAATGGTGGTCCTCTCCACCAAACTCCCCTTGAAAGTGATGCATCCAAATTTGTTTTCTTTAAGCACGGAATGCATCCACTTCAAGGCGCCGCCACTCTCACATGATGCGAGAGCCACACCTATATCAAAAATTTTAGGGGTGGTCTTTGGTACCCATTTCCTTTTGGGTCCATAGGGGTTAGTATCTCTCCTAACTCAAACAAGATTATTTGCTAAATTTTCAACATGTAAACGATCACAGCAAAATCTAGCAAGGTGGCCTTTTCGATCACAATGTGTACACGTGTACACATGAGCATACATGTGATGGTGGTGACCGTGGGAAGCATGTGTATGCCGTGATGGGTGTGCATGCAAGGATGGAGCTTGTTTCTTTCGAATCAAGGATTCCAAGCGTGTGTGGTTCATGGCACAATGGCTCAAAGTGGAGCCCAAACATTCAACACTTTTCTTCAAAAATTTATATCATTTTCAATAGTTGAAGATAAAGTGGAGCATGCAATAGGTGTGCTAGATGAAGAAGCTACACTAGCATGGCAAACATGTGAAGACAATTCAATTTTCAAAGAATCATTTTTCTTTAAAACCACATCCAATTCTTTAGTAATGAAATCAATTTCATTTTTCAAAGAAAGGTTATCTTTTAAAACAAAATCTAATTTAGAAGATAAAACCTCATTATTTTTCACAACATCATCACAATCTTTTTTGCTTTTCAAAAACTCATTTTCCTTTAGGACAAGGTCAAGTTGAGATTTAAGTGAGTCACGTTCACTTGCAATCTCTTCCTTCTCTTGCAAAATCAATTCAAAATTTGAACACAAATCCTTTAGTTCTTCTTTTAGTTCAAAATTGTTCTTTTTCAACAAATCATGTTTTTTCAAAAAAAATTCAAGCTTTTGAGCAAGTTCCATATTCAATGTTTGAACTTCAAAACAACCATGGCAATAGGAACTAGAGCTATCATCTAGTTGAAAATCCGATTGTACCTCAAGGGAGTTTTTCCCTTGGACCATGAGGTAATGTTCGTCGGACTTGTCTCTCCTAGATCTTCTCAACTTGTTGATAACCCTTGGTAGCTCGGGAGAAGTCAAAATGCTCCAAACTGCAAAAGCCGAATCATAATGAGCAAACACATGTAAAAGATCTTCATTAAGAGATGCTCTAAGTGTCTTAAGTGCTAATGCATTTGCCTTTTTATGCTTGCTAGCATTAGGGTAGGATTCTTAAGTAGTGGCTTGATAAACTAGATGTCCTAGGCTTTTTAAATGACTACTCATCTTGGCCTTCCAAATATCATGTCTAGAAAAATCAAACATAGGAGGGCTATCCATGAGTGCAAACTAAATGTGTGCAAATGAAAAATGCAAATGAAGATTAGCAAACCAAGATCTCACTCCTAGGTGGTTAAACCTAAATATCAGGAGCGGAGGCTCTGATACCAATTGAAATCACCTAGAAGGGGGGTAAATAGGTGATAATGCTAATCTAGATAACTTAATGCAGAATTTGAAAACTAATTGCAATTAACAAGAGATGCACACTCAAACAAGCCAAGCAAATAATTATGAATGAACAATATGAATTGATGCAAGGCACAATATAGAGAGAGTAAGAGCTAAGGGATCAAGCGCAAACAACAAGATATGTTTCGAGGTTCGAGTACCCAGCTCTACATCCCCGCCTTCACCACCGTGAAGGATTTCTAGTCCACTAGCTTGTCCACAAAGGACTCCCACAAAGGGAACCTCCACCGAGGATTTGGGGCAATACAATCACAAGGAGTACCCAACTCCTCTCCTTACAAACACAACCTCCTCCTTGAGGCACAACACCAAGCCAACGAACAATCACCTCACAACTTGAGGGATAAGCACAAAGCTACACAAGGATCACCTCACCACTTGAGGGATACAACCCAAATGCACAACCTCCTCAACACAATGAGGGAAAGGCACAAAGCCAAGCAAAGAATGGGTTTACAACTTGGTGATCAAAAGACCACAAACAATCTCTTTTCCCACACAAAGATCCTATAGAATAAGATAGTAGATGTAGCTCAAGTGTGGAGAAAACCAAAGGAATGAAAATAAAAAACTCAAAGAAAATCCTTGGAAAAACTAGAAACCAAGATAAAGAAGTTGAATCAAACACTTTTCCCAAAAACCCTTTTCTTTGATTTTCCAATCCCTAGCAAAAACACCAAATAGATTGTTTAATTTAAAGCCCAAAAACTTCTTTTGATTTCTGTGAAAACACTGGAGAGTCAGGAAAAATTAGCACCAAAAATCTTAGAGAAAAACTCTTTCTAATGGGGTATTTATAGCCCATTTACAAAACTAGCCGTTGGCAGCAGATTCTGCCAAAAATGAACTACCGGTCGACCGGCCAATGATCGGGGTGGAACTAGCACTCAAAAATGTGTATTATGTGAAATCAAATGAAAAGCTCGAATGTGCTTAATGTACCCTCGATACTACCGTTATAGCATTGGCTTAACGGGTCGAATCCACAGGGAAGGGAGGCGATAGAAGCATTAACAGTTTCTATTCCCGTTATTTGTTAACAGTTCTTCTTTGTTGAAAGAATGAAAAGAGAATGAAAAAGAAGATAAAATGAAATCTAGAATGTGGTAGGTGAGGAGAGTGATGAAAATGACGAAGTGAAAACAAAATAGAAGAGAGTTGAAAACAAATGAAGAAAGAAGATGGAACTATGATGAACTAAGAAGACGATGGAAACAACGATGAAAATGAATAAAAGAATTTTGGAAAAAGCTTTCTAAAACAAGCTAAAAGAAAACTCATGGCTACTAACTACTAAATACTCCACTAACCATACTAACCTCTTCAAGATAGTTGCCTCACATTTTGATCCTCGGCCATCACAATCCTTGTCTTCAAAGAAGCGATACAAAGCATGGCTCATGGATGTCATAACAATCAAAACATTGCAACAAGAACAAGCAATTACAAGCATCACTCATTACACTACAAGCATGAAATAAAAGAGCATGAAATAAAAGAGAGTTAGCTTGAACCCATCATCTTTGGCCATCAATGGCTCTTGCAAGAACAAGGCCTTATAGAGGCAACCCGATTCATGTGGATTATCAAGTAAGTGGTTAGATGGTTAGTGGTTAGTAGTTAGATTGCCATGAGAAGAAAAAGTTAGCAAGAAATCATGTTAGAAGGTGAAGGAGATTACAATGGAGGAGAAAGGAGGCACCTTTACATAGAGTGTCACTCTCTATTACATCAATCCCTCTCAATCTCTCTCTCTATGAATCACTCAGCCCTACTACAATGATCTAAAAAGAAAAGAAAATACAAGAAATGAAGAACACTCACCTACACTACTCCTAAAATCTGCACCTACTCCTAAAAACGAAGACTGCTTGCGTTTGGGCTCTCTGCAGGGCTATTTATAGGCAAAAGAAGGCTCTGGAAGACGAGACGGAGCCACGCGTCGAAAATCAACGCTTGGCCCCACAAAAATGCCGCGGAATCTCAAGGATTGCCGAGATTCCGCGGCAATTCTAGGGAGCTACGTCTCTGGATTTCGTCAGGTTGTTCCTCTGGCTGCGAGAATGTTCAGGGTATATCCCGTTTCTGGTACTGTCGCCCGAATATTCGTCTGACAGCGCAGGAGTCTAGGTTCAATGTATGTTCTAGAAAATCCTTTCTTGGCCTCCAAGTAATTGCGGGATTAATTACCCTTAATTGAGATGAATTAGGCTCTTATTACATCTTTGCCCTTGGACTTTGGATCTACCTGCAATTAAGACCAAAACACGATTAAGACGACTATTTATTCATTAAAACTGTGAGAGAATGCGACATAATAATGCGGAATTGTAGACTAATCACACCCCCACACTTATTCTTTTGCTCGTCCCGAGCAAAACAAGAAAAGAAAAAACTATACTACAAGGGTTATTACACCACTTTCGCAGGTGACGCGATTGCACTGAGCGTGTGCAACAAGCCGTTAAACCTCTAGGTTACCCTAGAGGAGGAGTGTTGTCTCCTGAGGGTTTTCAGCGGATTGCACCCACAAAATCCATAAAGAAAGAAGACAAATGTTAGTGTTTTGAAAATACATTTTGAAAGAGAGACATGTTTTCGAACTATTTTTGCAAAAATATAAGTGATCTTAGGTCATAAGTCCACCTATAATCATTCTTCCTTAAACTTAGTCTCTATGCAAGATCTTGTCTTCAATTAAGGTAAGAATTCAAAATTGGATTGAATATTTTATCTTTCATAAAACCTAGATAATATGCACATTGTGATAGTGAAGATTTTTGCGATTTCAACTCTAACCATCAAGCCATATATATATATATATATATATATATATATATATATATATATATATATATATATATATATATATATATATATTATTTTTTTATTTTTTTATTTATTTTTTTCTTCCCTTAGTTTAGGCTTTCTAGTTTACCCATGTAGCGAGCCTATAACCGATGACTCCCAAACCAGACGGTCTTAGGGCACCAGATGAGAAAACATCCCTCGGGTTTAAGGTCTCGAGTAAAAAAGGCCACAAAACTAAAGGGGATTATTTTTTTGATTACCGTTAGGCGTGAATAATCATGCTTCTTGAGGCACAAGTATCCAGCTTAATAAGTGATTTTTATTATTATATATATATTTTTTTAATGGCTTTTTAGGCTTTGTTTCCATCCCAAAAAATGTGTAAGTGTGAAGTGCATACTATCTAAGGCAAAAAATTCAAGATAAAAATATCTCCCCAATTTTTCTTACTTAGCCTATAATTTTAAAAAAGATCCATTATTTCAACTAGGTTTAAGATGTCATAATTAAGGCTTCCTTATTTCCTAAGATCATCTTAATTTTCTTAAAAATAGATCAAACTTTGTCTCTTATTTCAAAAAGTTTTTAAAGAAAGAGAAAATTCTATACAAAAGGGAAGATTTCTAAAAGAAGTGTAAAAGAAAGAAAATCTAAAAACTCTAAGTTAGTAAACCCTCCCCCACACTTATCTCATGCATTGTCCTCAGTGCATCGTGATATATGTATACATGAAACAAATAGAGAGGGAAGGAAAAAATTACCTCAAGGTGGTGGTTCCGGTGGCGGTCTAATTGGTCCACGAAATGTGGCCCAATCCTTGTTGCGTGGAGTCCGGAGGAACCCACCAGAAACCTCCATGATACAACCCACTAGAAAGATGTATGCATGTATTATTTTTATTATAAATTTGACCCCATCCAATTTCCAAATTTTCAAAATAATTTCTGAGTCAAATTTTTCAAAGCCCTTGTCCCAGAATGGAATGATTGATTTGGACTCAGGAAGCACGGGAACTAATACCGACTCAGAAAAATGACTCAAGTCAAGTAAAGGTTCGGGAGTCGAGATTGGTTCAGGAAGTGGGTCCAAATCAAGAAGATGAAGCTCAGGTCCACATTCATTTCCCCATGATGGAATGTGACTGTCTAAGAGTGGTGATTCAAGTTCAGGAATGACAGGTATGGGAATCAAAACTGACTCTAAAATGTTGCTCAAATTGGGTAACAAAATAAGAGTCAATAGTGATTCGGGAATTTGAACAAGATCACAAATTGGAGGATCAAAGTCACATTCCTCATTCAGTTCAATTCCACAAAAGTGAGAACTTGCCAATTTATCAATGGGACTTTCAAAAGTATGAAATTGGTCAAGTTCAATATGATCATCATGAATGATTGGTGATTCAATTTCACAATGGACTGGCACATGATCTAATATTGACTCGGGAAAAGGATTGAAATCAGGTGAAGATACTGGAGTCATAATTGAATCAGGAAGTAGAATTGAATCAATAATTTGAGGTTCATGATCATATTCATGCTCAAGTTCAATTTCAGGAAAAGGATAACTTGCCAAAATGTCAATGGGATTTGAAGTTTGGACAAGTTCAAGTGGGTGTGCTGAAATTGAATCTTGATTTCCAAAATGATAAGAGTCTTGAGTCATATCAATAAAGTTTGGCATAGCTGAATTGGTCAAAGGTTGATAAGATAGAGTTTCCTCATTCCTATAAATGCTAACCAATTGACTCAATTGTGTTTCCAATCTATTGACAGACTCTGCATGTGATCTTTGATATTGTAACATAGACTCCTCCAAGATTTCTATACTCTTTTCTAGACTTGATGTATCTCCAAGTGGTTGCTCTAGAATGGGAGTATAAGAACTTGGTTTTGGAAATTTTGTGAATAATGTGAGTCAAAAATGTGTGGAGATTGAAGCTTGACTCACACAAGTGTTCTTTACTCGTTTCCAAGGCAAATGGTTGTTCATTATGAGGAGATGGAACTGAATAAGACTCTTGAAGAGGTGGAATTGGAGAGGCCAATGTCTCTTGAAGTTGTTGCTCGGCCCTCTGTAGATTGGCTTCTAAACTCTTTAATAACTCAGATTTTTCTGCAATTGGTGGTTCAGAAAAAGGAGTATAAGAAGCTAAATCGGGGAATGAATATTGTGGATAAGGTGAATATGGTGGACAAGGAGGTTGAAAATTTGACTCGGGGTACGTGAATCCCCATTGACTCTGTGACGAGTTGAAATTATTTTGAAAATTATAGTCATAAGAATGTGGGTATGGGTTGTATTGATTCGGATAAGGCCACCCAGTGTATTTGGTTGGTGCATATTGTAAAACGCCGGGTTGGAATTATCCGAATCATATGGAGTTGGTGTGAAATATGGATTCATATTCGGATTGAAAGAATTATTTTTGTTGAATGCCATTTCACACAAAAAATCACAAAAAAGAAAAATCAAACAACAAACAAAAAGAAAACAAAAATCAAAACCAAGCCAAGAGTAGGGTTGACCTAGACCTAGATGAAATGTCCCTAGGGGCCAACATCTATTCAAATTTTATTAGGGCTTGGGTTGTGTGAGTGGGGAGATGATTTTTGGGCTAAGGAAGGGGTAATGAAATCCCCACCTTATCTTGTATGGGTTTTGCCCTTAAGTTCAATTTGTGCAAGTGTGCAATATAGACAAGAATATAACACAAAGCGATAAATCACCAACGTATTTGTCCTATGCTATATGCAATGCCATATGTACATCTCCATCCAGATCACAACAACAGAACAAAATACAGTATATTGGAATTGAATTGACACGTGCCTAAATGCAAATGTCTAAACCATTTTAAAAGCGTCCAAATATCGTATTTTAGTTCTTTTATTTATTATGGTATGTAGGGAATCAAAGCAAGAAATATAGCAGCACAAATCAACTAGCTATTACAATTCACACATCCCAGAACAACAACAATTACAACTTTTCACAAAATTGCCGCGGGTTCGCGGCACATACCGCGGTTGCGCGGCAGTTCTTCGGAATCTGGGTCCCTGCTTTCAAGAGCAGGGAAGGCAAAGCTAGCTTATGTTCTGCAATGGTAAGCACCTGTAAAGCTTGTCCTGCACACCAAAATAGAGAAGACAATGTTAACAAAAACGTGAAAACAAAACCATTCCCTTCCCCGGCAACGGCGCCATTTTTTTGATCGGGGTGGAACTAGCACTCAAAAATGTGTATTATGTGAAATCAAATGAAAAGCTCGAATGTGCTTAATGTACCCTCGATACTACCGTTATAGCATTGGCTTAACGGGTCGAATCCACAGGGAAGGGAGGCGATAGAAGCATTAATAGTTTCTATTCCCGTTATTTGTTAACAGTTCTTCTTTGTTGAAAGAATGAAAAGAGAATGAAAAAGAAGATAAAATGAAATCTAGAATGTGGTAGGTGAGGAGAGCGATGAAAATGACGAAGTGAAAACAAAATAGAAGAGAGTTGAAAACAAATGAAGAAAGAAGATGGAAACTATGATGAACTAAGAAGACGATGGAAACAACGATGAAAATGAATAAAAGAATTTTGGAAAAAGCTTTCTAAAACAAGCTAAAAGAAAACTCATGGCTACTAACTACTAAATACTCCACTAACCATACTAACCTCTTCGAGATAGTTGCCTCACATTTTGATCCTCGGCCATCACAATCCTTGTCTTCAAAGAAGCGATACAAAGCATGGCTCATGGATGGTTCATAACAATCAAAACATTGCAACAAGAACAAGCAATTACAAGCATCACTCATTACACTACAAGCATGAATTAAAAGAGCATGAAATAAAAGAGAGTTAGCTTGGTTAGCAAGTTAGCAAGTTAGATGTTAGAACCCATCATCTTTGGCCATCAATGGCTCTTGCAAGAACAAGGCCTTGTAGAGGCAACCCAATTCATGTGGATTATCAAGTAAGTGGTTAGATGGTTAGTGATTAGTAGTTAGATTGCCATGAGAAGAAAAAGTTAGCAAGAAATCATGTTAGAAGGTGAAGGAGATTACAATGGAGGAGAAAGGAGACACCTTTACATAGAGTGTCACTCTCTATTACATCAATCCCTCTTAATCTCTCTCTCTATGAATCACTCAGCCCTACTACAATGATCTAAAAAGAAAAAAAAATACAAGAAATGAAGAACACTCACCTACACTACTCCTAAAATCTGCACCTACTCCTAAAAACGAAGACTGCTTGTGTTTGGGCTCTCTTCAGGGCTATTTATAGGCAAAAGAAGGCTCTGGAAGACGAGACGGGGCACGCGTCGAAAAGCAACGCGTGGCCCCACAAAAATGCCGCGGAATCTCAAGGATTGCCGAGATTCCGCGGCAATTCTAGGGAGCTACGTCTCTGGATTTCGTCAGGTTGTTCCTCTGGCTGCGAGAATGTTCAGGGTATATCCCGTTTCTGGTACTGTCGCCCGAATATTCGTCTGACAGCGCAGGAGTCTAGGTTCAATGTATGTTCTAGAAAATCCTTTCTTGGCCTCCAAGTAATTGCGGGATTAATTACCCTTAATTGAGATGAATTAGGCTCTTATTACATCTTTGCCCTTGGACTTTGGATCTACCTGCAATTAAGACCAAAACACGATTAAGACGACTATTTATTCATTAAAACTGTGAGAGAATGCGACATAATAATGCGGAATTGTAGACTAATCAGCCAACGGTCACTTTTTGACCGCTGGCAGCTACCGGTCGACCGGGCGGTCGACCGTCCCCAGAACCAGAGAGCAACGGCTCTCTGGCCGGTCGACCGCATGTCGGTCGACCGGGAGAAAACCCGAGAGCAACCTGCTCTCAGTCACGTCGACCGTGCGGTCGACCGGCTTATGGGTAAGCCAGCGTGCACGTATCCGCGCACGTCGGTCGACCGCTACGGTAGACCAGCTACTTGGTCCGGTCGACTGTCCAGTCGACCGACTTAGCCTGACAGCAGCAGTTCTGATCAGAAAAACATGTAATTTTAATCCTAAAAATTTCCATAAAATCTCTAAATTACACAAAAATAGTTTTATCATTTTATTTTGAAATATAAACTTGTGATAAAAATTCATCACAAATAACAAACATTTTGAAACATTTTTGTGTCTTATCATTTTTACCAAAAATAAAAAACTGTATTTTCTAAAACTTGGATTTTTGAATTGAAAATATATTTTGTCCAAGACTTATCCAAATACAAAAACATGATATTAAACAACATTTAGACATGATGTATATGGATATAATCCTATATACATGAAACATATATATATCCATGTTTTTGACTTTAATTCCAAAATATGTTTTGTTAAAAATACCAAAACATTAAACTCATGAAATAGACTATCAAGCTAAGTTTGTCTAAGAAGTTAAATCATGCATGTATATAGAACAAATCTAATATACATTAAACCATGTAAACTTGTTTTGATCTATCTATTCATGAAACCAAGAACAGTTAACCGAAAACGGAAAAACGAAAACCAATATTCAAAATATGAAACGTGTGTGTTGTGAACTTGAGCATATCATACTATTCTAATCTTTACAAATGGATCTAAAACTCAAACTAAACTAGGTACCGATGTCTTCTTGTAGAGCGCCGTCTCCAAGCCGACTCGATCCAAAACTTCGTGATCCACCGAGCTTGACTCCAATGAGTGCTATATATGATCTTGTCGCTCGGGCTCTTGAATCACTATGTGAAAGCT